>WNHD01000060.1:0-85231 GCA_011057455.1 Ganaspis sp. Gsp50
ACAGTATTTTTTTTTTTTTTTTATAAATCTGAATTTTAGTGAAGAGTTGAATAAGAAAGTAGCATTTTTCTGAGAACAATAGCCCCGGTTGACGGTAATTGTTGTTTCTTTTTTTCTAGTTGTTACGTAATCGAAAAAATTTGTAAATTAGATGGACCGATTGACAAGAGCTATTGACCAACTTGGAAGACTGACCAACGTGACACGAGCCACTCTGACGGCGAACAGATTAATATCAAGGTCACGTGTTTCGTGAGCAAACGTCCTCGAGTTACCTTGAGGTGTGAGGTTCCTATACCTACAAACTGCACGTTACCACCTTTTGTGGTTTCAGTCTCTACCTGGACTTTGTGGTGAAAATCTTTCAGAGAAATTTCCAGCTGGTTTCCAGAGCAATTTGATGGTTAAAGAGCGCAACAAAGCAATTTTCGATTGTAACAATAGAAGACGACACGAATACGTGATGTCTTTAGAGAAATTTATGGACCGGGGATTTATTTATTACGGATTGAGAACTTGATAACTGTTTTCAACTTCCATTCAAGTCGAAGAAGACGTTTCTCTTTTTTTTTCCTTGAATTGAGTAATTCAGTTTCATGTTTTATCGTTCCATTTGATATTGGTTCAATTTTTTAATTCAATTCCATGATATTATAATTATTATTATAATTGTTATAATTATTTATTAAAATTTAAAAAAAAATTTAATTTATTAAAATAATGAAATATTAATTCAATTTTTTTATTATTTTATTATTATATTATTTTATTTTTTAACTTTGTTGAAGTTCTCAACGTTTTTATCAACGATTAAGAACAAAATTAACGTCCTGAAGCAGAGTATTATAAACATTTTTGCTTAAAATTTGTTTTAAAATATATTTTGAAAGACCCTTTAAAATAAAAATTGAAAAGAAAAAAATAAACAGAAATATTTTAAAAGACCGTTTAAAATAAAAATTGAAAAGAAAAAAATAAGCAGAAAAATATTTTTAATTGAAATAGTTGATGGACTTCAACTTCGTATTTTTTACCTGGTTGAAGTCCACAACGTTTTATCAATGAAAACATTTTTTTTAAGAATTAATTATCACCAAAAGTATATTCCTTGGACATTTTATACCTCCATGTAGACTCAAAATGAGTTTTATAGTTTTTTAAAATATATATAATGTCCTAAGAATATAATTTTAATAGATAATTTTAAAAAATTAAAAAAATTTCGTTGATAAAACGTTGTGGACTTCAGCTTGGTTATTTTTTATACGATTCATTTATGGCGCTGAAGTTTGCAAGGTTTTTTTTTGTTAATGAAAAATTAAGAAACAAGTATTTGATGTTTTTTTTTAAATATTTATTTACAAGTTTCAAAGATTTTATGTTGCCTTTTTGCAATGTTGGTAAGTTAATGTTGGAGCAATTATTATATAAATGAAAATTTGCTTTTGCTTATAAGGAAGCAAAAAAATGAAATAAAACGTTGTGAACATCGGCATCATGTTTGTAAACGTAAATGTATATACTGGAGTTTGCTACATTTTTTTTTGTTTACAAGAAACTAAAAAGCACATTTTTTTTACTTAATCGTTGTCCCAGTATTTATTTAGTAATTTTGTAAAATGATAAGGCAGAATACAATCTTTGAAAGTTGTGAATAAATATTTGAAAAATTTTAAAATAGCAAAAATTTGTTTTTTCGTTTTTTATAAACGATAAAAAAATGTTACAAATTTCAATTACGTTGTTTTATATACTAATTCAAGTAAATGGTTGTCGGATTCCGTATTATTTCAATTTGATTTAATTTTTATTTTTATTTCATTTTTATTTAATTGCATTTTACTTAATTGAATTTTTACTTAATTGCACTTTTATTTAATTGCATTTTTACTTAAATGCATTTTTACTTAATTGCAATTTTATTTAATTGCAATTTTATTTAATTGCATTTTTATTTTAAATTCTTAGTATAGAAAAAACAAATTTCGAAGTAGATTCTTCAAACTATTTTTCGCTTCATCCGATTCTTCTCTTTCTTGCATTCATTTCGAATCAGAAACTGTTTAAATTTCTGTCTAATTTAGAGTTGAGTAATCTTGGAAGAAGACCAACTTTAAAATTAGAAAATTCAGATAATTGATTTTCAAGTTTCTGTAAAATCGTTCAATCAATTTTGAAGTAAACATTTTGGTATAAATTGAATTTTGTATAAAAAATGGTAAATAACCTTGTGAGTGTAAATTATTTCTTTTTAAATAATTAGATTATTATTAATTAATATTGCACTAATATTAATTAATATTTTTATTGACATTAATTTATTTTAATATTTTTATTGATATTAATTAATATTGTATTGATATTAATTAATATTGTATTGATAATAATTAATATTGTACTAATATTAATTAATATTGTACTAATATTAATTAATATTGTACTAATATTAATTAATATTGTACTGATATTAATTAATATTGTATTAATATTAATTAATACAATTAATTAGATGAAAACATATCGAATACTGATTTATTTTTTAATTTTGAAAAATTGTAAACAATGCGGAAAAGTGGGAATGAATTGGTGACGTCTGGTTTGCAGATTAGTAAATTAATTAACTCTTAATAAACAACAGTGTTTTAAAAACAAGGCAAAATAGTGCTTAGCTTGTATATAACTGTATATTCATATCACGAAGTTAGTGAAGATGATAATAATTCAGTCTAAGTTTCGCTTTAGTAACTTGAGGAAACGAATAAAATTAAGTAAGGAAGAGGAAATTGGAGAAAGGTATTACCTCAACATTATACGTTTCATGACTAACTTGAATAGATAAAGATAATCCGTATTAATATTAATGTTTATAACAATCAAGAAAAGTTCAATCAATTTGAATTAGTCTCGAAAATTAAAAGCGGCTGTATAAACAGATTCTTAAATTTTTATTTTTTTAAACATTTTAAAAGTATTATAATACTATAAACTATTTCAAAATACTTCATAATATTTAATAAAATTCCAAAATATTAAAAAATACATCAGAGTATTTAAAAATTCTTCAAAATATTTAAAAATACATTGAAATATTTAAAATTTCTTCAAATTATTGAAAATACATTGAAATATTTAAAATTTCTTCAAATTATTGAAAATACATCAAAATATTTAAAATTTCTTCAAATTTTTGAAAATACATCAAAATATTTCAAATTTCTTCAAATTATTGAAAATACTTCAAATTAAATATTTTAAAAGTATTATAATACTATAAACTACTTCAAAATACTTCATAATATTTAATAAAATTTCAAAATATTAAAAAATACATCAGATAATTTAAGAAAATAATTTCAAAATATTAAAAAATACATCAAAATATTTAAAAATTCTTCAAAATTTTGAAAATACTTAAAATTACTTTAACTATTTCTAAGTACTTCTCAATAGTTCAAAATATTAAAAATACCTAAAATTACTTTAAAATACTTTAAAAGAGAAAAAAAAATATTTTAAAGTATTTGAAAATTTTAGCATTTTAAGTATAAAATAAATTATAAAGAGATTTTAAAATTTAAAGATTTTAAGAGAGATTTTTTAAATAAATATTTTAAAAGTATTATAATACTTCAGACTACTTCTAAATGCCTCAAAATATTTAAAAATTCTTCAAAGCATTTAAATTTCCTGCAAAATACTTAAAAATTTATCAAATTGTTTTAAAATACTTAAAGTTATTCAAAATAGTCTTAAAATTAAAAACAATGATAGTGAGTAATTTAAATTCTATGGAGAATTATTTTTTAAAAATAATTTTATAAAATAATTATAAAAAAACTATTATACATTTTTTATAAATTTATAAAAACAATTTTTTTTATCAAAAAAACTTTCATTATTTCAAAAGTAATTTAAATTCTACCAAAATATAGAAAAATTCATTTTCTAGTTAAAAAATGTATTAAAATCGTCATGGAAATTTTTCTATTTTTTTCATGGAAATCGTGGAAAACTCATGGAGAAAATTTTGTAGAAACCCTGATTAATTTGTTAAAATGATTTTTTTAAATTAACTTGCCCTTTTTTTCGATTTGCTTTTGTCGTGTCAACATTATCGTGCTATTGACATTTTAAATATTGAACGAGAAATGCAAATACGAAATTAGTAAATGATAGTAAATGATAGTAAATGAATTAGTAAATAATGACAAGTATTTATTTTGGTGCTTTATTAATTTATGGCATTTTCAAAAAGAGTTATAGAGTTGTTGAGCATAAGAAATCAGCTGTAGATTCTGCAGAGCAAAGCACACAAACGAATTATGAAGGTTGGAGCAAAGAAGAAAACTAAACATCACTACTCTCTCCAATCTCGAACCGTCGATGTTTCCCATGGTGGAATTCCTCTCATCCGGAGCACGCCTTCACGGATGACCTTTACGGGACCCTGTCTGCCGCCAGAAGAGAAAAGGACACTGAATCCTCCTTTTTTCTCTTCTTCTTTCAATAAAACTCAACCCCTTGGAACATGTGCCCTCGTCGAAATTGATGAGTGTTAAAAGAGCCTTGTTGATAGCAAGGGTTCCTCAACCCTTTGATAACCAGGGCTCCTTTGTCGAGCTCAAACATAACCAGAGAATCTACATAGTTGAAGGAGACCGAGTGAGACGCAAGATTGCTGATTCTCGCTGGAAGAGAAGTCCATACAGACTTCTAAACAGGTAAAATTACCGCAAAAACATTAACGAGAAAGCTGCCTGGTTTCTTTCAAATATTATCAGAAATTTGCCGATTTTTGGAGATTTATTCAATTTGCAAGGATAACGTTTACTGGGATTAGAAATGGAATTAGAATTCACTGTGATTAATGATGGAAATAAAATTTGTGCCGATAAAAGTTGAGAGTAAACTACAATGATTAAAAGTGGAAATAAGTGCTTGAAACTGGAAATAAAATAGTGCTTAAAACTGGAAATAAAATACAGTGCTTAAAACTGTAAATAAAATACCTTAAAACTGCAAATTAAATAAAGTGCTTAAAACTGCAAATAAAATTCAGTTTGATTAGAAATTGGAATAAAATAGTGCTTAATACTTGAAATAAAATTCAGTTTGATTGGAATTGGGAATAAAATTCACGGCGAATAAAGAGGGGAATAAATTAATTCTCATTGGCAATGGAAATTAATTTCTCTGTAATTATAAATGTGAATGGAATTTATCAAAATAAGTAAAAAAAAGAATTAAGCAAAATAAGTAAAATTGGGATTAAAAAAGAGATATGGGATTAAAAAAGAGATATGGGATTAAAAAAGAGATAAGGGATTAAAAAAGAGATAAGGGATTAAAAAAGAGAATACCATTGAAAAAAGTAATTAAATTGCAAAAAAATAAATATAACTAGAAGAAAAATTATGAAAACAATGCGCCCTCTTGAAGAAGAAAAAACAAAAGAAAAAATTACACCCCTAAATAATAAAAATTGGAAAATATTGCAAGTTTTCAAAAACTATTGAACGAATTTTTCGAGTCTTTGAGAATATGTTTATTTTGAGAAGAAGATTATTAATTTTTATTGAAAAATTATTAGATTGTGTCCTTTTATTATTTTTATTAAATTAATAAAGTTAAATTAAATAATAAAGTCCTTTTGTGGAAAGAATAAAAGAAATTATACATCTAAATAAAAATATACTGGAAAATATTGCAAGTTTTTAAAAACGATTGAACGAATTTTTCGAGTCTTTTCGAGTTTTTTTTTGTTTTGAGAAGAAGATTAACGCAGTTTTTATTGAAAAGAAAATACTTGGAGTATTTTGACAACGTTGGACAGAATTAAAAAAATCCTTGAAACATTGATTGTAAAATGTTGATGCAATGCTACACTATCTTTTGAAATTTTTCAACAAGGTTTAGTAAATATTTGAAATTACCTTGAGATAAAAGAACTGTTTAGAAATCTGCTTTTAGCACTTTAAATTATCTGGAGTTTTTATAAGTCGCAGAAAAGATGAGTCAATTGTAGATACAAGGAAATAAAGTGAAAGGATTTGTGAAATGATTTGTGAAGTTAGTTTTCTGATGGAAATGAATTTCCCAGATGAATATGGAAAATTGAAATCTGTGAAAAAATGGAAAATTATTTAAATGAGAAAGAGAAGAATTTTACAGAACGTAAGGATGGAATTTAAAAAGAGATGAAATTCGAAAAATGGGGTGATTTTTAAAAATGAAACTACGTATATTTTAAAAAGAGATGAAATTCGAAAAATGTGGCAATTTTTAAAAATGAAACTATGATAAATTTAAAACGAGATGAAATTCGAAAAATGGGGTAATTTTTAGAAATGTAGGTTAATAAAATTTAAAAATAGAACAAGAAAGAAAAAGAAAGAAACTATGACAATTGGATTAATAAAAAAAGAGATAAACTTTACAAATCAGAATTATATGGAGCATCTGAGTTTATGTTTGGAATTTTGAGTACGAAGGTTTAATATCTCCCAATTTAAAATCTATTAAACTGATTCACTTGAAAAGCACACTACCTATAAATGAAAGCCGAAAATAGAATCTTGTTTTGCTTGAAGAACATGGTTTCGCAAATTTGTCGACAATATAATTTTTTTTTCAATTCTAAACCAAAGCTACATAGTATTTTCAATAATTTAATCTAATGCTTTATTGAATATTTTAATTTAATATTTAATTTAATATTTAATTTAATGTTTTAATAGCTTACTTTTTACTTTTTAAAATCATTAGCGAGTTCGAAAAAAATCGTGTATTTTTATATGTCATGTATTCTTTTGTATGGACTATTTTAATGTTTTATAAGTATTCTAAAAAGTTTCTACGAGGAAGCGAAACGCGTTTTAAAAATTTCTAACAAAAGTTGAACAAATTTCAAAGAATCAACCATCTGTGAATAATAGATTTAGACCCAGTTTGTTTGGAATCAGTCAACAGCGAACATGAGAAAAAAATAAACTTTTTAGACGTCATTTCATATTTTTAGTTAGCATTGATATTTTATCAAAGAATTTGTTTTTGATATTAAAAAAAAAATACAAACTTTTGTTTATTTAATCGAAAGATTTTAAAAGTGAATTTTACATTAAAAAGAGGAATTATAAAATTAAAGATTCAAATTTGGACTTGAAAAATTAAACATTAATTAATTTAAATTTATTTAATTTGTACTAAAAAAAGTTCAAATTACTAATTGAATTCATATCAGTAATTAATTGATTGTCGATTTCTTTTTCTTTCAACTTTTTTCTTAAAATGTCTTTCGTATTATATATTTTACGCATATTAAATTCTGAAGATTCAAACAAACGAAATCCTTTTCATTTTCGTCCTTTTATTTTTAAAAATGCAAATTTGAAAGTATTAATTTAACAAATAATTAATTAATAATAATTAATTAAAATATAGAAATAGAATAGATAAAATATAGAAATAGAATAGATAAAATATAGAAATAGAATAGATAAAATATAGAAATAGAATAGATAAAATATAGGTATAAATAGAAAGGATAAATATTATATTAATAATAATTAATTAATTATTATTTATTTAAATATTTACGCAATAAATATCAACTTTCATTATTAAAAGTTGTCAATTTTCCTTGATAATAAATGTCAATTCTTGAAAAATTAAAATCGAAACAAATGAAGCGAAAAATTCGTTCAAATGAATGTTCGGAATTTTATCAACATTAGATTTTAAAATGTTCAAGTATACAATTTGAAACTGCAAATTAAAATACAAGTAGAACGTACGTGACGGAATTTTGTTACAACTTAGTTTTTTATTCTACGCCATTTATTTAAAAAAAAAAAAAAGAAATATCGAAGACAAACAATGTTTGACATTCTTTTGCAATAAATGCAATTGCTAAAGATAGTAAAAAAGCAATTTTTCTGCAAGATGGTTTCCATTTTTATGCATTTATTTAAAAAAAGAAGAAATATCAAAAATACAAAATATACAATAATTTTTGAAATACAAAAAATGTTTGACATTCTTTTGTAAAAAAAATACACTCTCATTTTTGATGAGAATGTAAAAATCGCACATTTTTAATACACTCTCATTATTGATGAGAATGTAAGAATACTAATTTACTTGAAAAAATTAAATAAAATTTAAATACTAAATTATAAACACTAATTGCCAAAGATCGTAATTTTTTTCCGCAAGATGGTAAAACGACAGAGAGTGAAAAATAGAAAAAGAATGACTAGTGAAAACCGAGAATCAAGTTTTCAGAGAATGAGCGTTTAGATGAAAAATGAAAATTGTTGAAATGTGGTTAAGATTTCCTGATTTGAGTTTATATGGAGAATTTCAGAATCAACTGCTGATCGAAGCGAGAACCAGCTAGGAAAGAGTCGGCGATGCGAGCCAAACGAGTTGGAGGAAGAGAGGAAAATAATAAACCCGTAAAAGAGTAAAAAGGACAGGTAGACGTGTGCGATGAGGAGGTCTAGGGTGGGGCGAGGAGAGGCGAGGCGAGGAGAGTAAGAGCAAGAGTAAGAGCAAGAGCAAGAGCGAGAGTGGGATGCTGAGAGCGGAGCCGAGACTCGCGGGCGAGAGTGGACGGACGGCATGCCACCACTCCTTGAGAGCTCCTTTACTCCCGTGTCACGACTTTTATTTGCCGCAGGCCGCCTTCCCCGCGATCGACCTGCACAGTCGGCCCTGGTGCAGTCGGTGTTTCGAAGCTGCCTGGTAGCAACGTACTCAGGACGACTCGCTGCGTACTCGCGTTCACCAGGTGCCGCGCTTCACGGAGGTGGCGTCCCAGTGCTCGTCGCTAGTGTCCTCTGCAGGATTAAAGTGCCAGGAATGCGCTCCACCCACCCGCAATCACAATAAATCCAAAACCAGCCAGTGCGAGAAGAAATAGAGCTGCTCGGATCGAAAACAAGCCCAGGGGGTCCAGGCGCTCGTAAAGCAGCCCAGGGCAACGAAAACGAGTTGCGGACGGCCAGATTGATAAGCTGATCCAAGAGCGTCGAAAAGGAGATCCGAGGGCGTCGAAAGAGCAGCGAAAAGTGTTGCGGAAAGAAGATCCAAACGCGTCGAAAAGTGTTGCGAAAAGAAGATTCAAAAGTGTCGAAAAGTGTTGCGAAAAGAAGATCCTAAAGCGTTGAAAAGAAGATTGAAAGAGCGTTGAAAAGAAGACCGAAAAAGCGTTGAAAAGAAGATCGAAAAAGCGTTGAAAAGAAGATCGAAAAAGCATTGAAAAGAAGAGCGAAAAAGCGTTGAAAAGAAGATCGAAAAAGCATTGAAAAGAAGATCGAAAAAGCATTGAAAAGAAGAGCGAAAAAGCGTTGAAAAGAAAATCCAAAAAGTATCAAAAAGAGGATCGAAAAGTGTTTTAAAAAGAAGAGCCATAGAGCATCAAAAAGAAGATTGAAAAGAGTTTCGAAAAGTGTTGCGAAAAGAAGATCTAAAAGCGCCTAAAAGAAGATTGAAAGAGCGTCGAAAAGTGTTGCGAAAAGAATATCCAAAAGCGTCGAAAAAAAAATCGAAAGAGCATCAAAAGAAGATCGAAAAGAGCTTTGAAAAGTGTTTTGAAAAGAAGATCCAAAGAGCGACGAAAAGAAGATCCAAAAGTGTCGAAAATTAGATCGAAAGAGCATCGAAAAGAGTTTCAAAAAGGAGATTGAAAAAGCATCGAAAAGAGTTTCAAAAAGAAGATTGAAAAAGCATCGAAAAGAGTTTCAAAAAGAAGATTGAAAAAGCATCGAAAAGAGTTTCAAAAAGAAGATTGAAGAAGCATCGAAAAGAGTTTCAAAAAGAAGATTGAAAAAGCATCGAAAAGTGTTTTGAAAAGAAGATCCAAAGAGAGTCGAAAAGATCGAAAAGAAGATCTAAAATCGTCGAAAAGAAGATCGTAAGAGCATCAAAAAGAAGATCGAAAAGAGTTCCGAAAAGGAGATCGAAAGAGCATTAAACAGAAGATTGAAAAGATTGAAAAGATTGAAAAGATTGAAAAAGCATCGAAAAGTGTTTCGAAAAGAAGATCGAAAGAGCATTAAACAGAAGATTGAAAAGATTGAAAAGATTGAAAAAGCATCGAAAAGTGTTTCGAAAAGAAGATCGAAATAACATCGAAAAGGAAGATTGGAAAGAAAGATCGGAAAGATCGAAAAGAGGAGACAAGAGATAAAAGAGATAAAAGAGACAGAAGGTCTATCGAAAGAAGATTGAAAAGAAGACGAAAAGGAGTCGAAAGGTCAGTCGAAGCAAAGAATCAAGAGATGAAAGAATCGGAGGGTCAAAACAGCAGCAGAGGAAAGGAACTTGATATATAAAACAGAAGGGAAGTTCTCGGATTCATAGTGCTGAGGACGCGGAAACCGGAGTCGATTCGAATCTCGAGCTTGGAGACCTTGCCGGGAAAAAGAGCAGGTCGTGCGAGATATGCGGGAGAAAAGGAGGAAGAAGAGTTGCGTTGAAGAAGAAGAAGAAGAAGAAGAAGAAGAAGCAGAAGAAGAAGAAGAAAAAGAAGAAGAAAAAGAAGAAAAAGAAGAAGAGGAAGAAGAAGAGAGAGAGCTGGTTCGAGAAGCTGGCACGAAGCGTTTAAGGATGAACGAGGATAATTTGAGACGTGAGTGTTCAGGGTCGCGAATCGAAGGACAGAAGAGTCTTAATCGCCCAAAGCGAAGCTCCCGTTTTTAAAAATCGAGAGTCGAGGTAAACAGGGAACAGGGATTGAGTGGAGTTTGCTAGAAAAGCTGCGTCTCTTATCGCTGGTAGTGAAGATCCGCTCCCATGAGAGCCCTCTCTTTCGAGAACCTCAGGAGGCTCGTCGGCCGGAGGAAGGACCGCGATGAGCCATCCTTTGAACGCAGCGAGTCCTTCAAAAGAATCTCCATCAGGAAGAGCTACCTCGATCGCGGCAAGAGGAGACACAGACTCCAAAAAGCCATCGATCCTGACAACCTAGAGTCCAGGATCAGGTCCAAGATTTCAAACAGTCCCAAGATTCTCCTGCGGTGTAAAGAGCAGGTCGAGGAGGATAGCAAGCAGGACAAACTGCATTTCGAGGATACTAAGTATCTCGGTGATAATAAGTATCTTGGTGATGATAAGTATCTTGGTGATGATAAGTATCTTGGTGATGATAAGTATCTCGGTGATAATAAGTATCTTGGCGATAATAAGTATCTCGTCGATACAAAGTATCTTGAGGACAAGAGGGATCTTGAGGATAGAAAGTATTTTGAAGATAAAAGGGATCTTGAGGATAAAAAGTATTTTGATAATAAAAGGGATCTTGAGGATAAGAAGTATCTAGAGGATAAAAAGTATCTAGAGGATAAAAAGGATCTTGAGGATGAAAAGAGAATCGACTCGCCTGATGGGACGATTGTTTACGACGACTGGATTCATCAGGATTCGTCCTACTCTTCCAGGGGGAAGAAGATTGACTACTGTTCCAGTCACATTGATTCCATTCACTCGTCCAGGGAGTTCGATTCTCGAAAAGAGATCCATTCAACCCAATCAAAGGAAAAGGCCCGAAAAGAGACTAAGGTGCGAAAAGGCACCCAAGTTCGAAAAGAGAACGAAGTACGAAAAGAAATTAAAATCCGAAAAGAGTTTGATCCAACAAAAGAAATTCTAGCCCGAAAAGAGTCGAATTCAATAAAGGATGTTCAAACCCAAAAAGAGGATTCAATAACGGAAGTTCAAATCCGAAAAGAGTCGGATTCAATAAAAGGAATTAAAGCACGAAAAGAGATTGAAGCACGAAAAGGAATCGAGATACGAAAAAGGATTGAAGAACAAAAGGAAATTGAAGCACGCAAAGGGATCGAGATACGAAAAAGGATTGAAGAACAAAAAGAAATTGAAGCACGAAAAAGGATTGAAGAACAAAAAGAAATTGAAGCACGCAAAGAGATTGAAGTACGAAAAGATTCGGATTCAAGAAAAGGGATCGTAGTACGAAAAGAGTCGGATTCAAGAAAAGAGATTGCACAAAGGGAATTCGAGGCAAGAAAGGAACGGAAAGAATTCGATTCACGAAAGGAGGTTGATTCACGAAAAGAAGTTGATTCAGAGGAGTTGAATTCTCGGAAAGAAGTCGATTCGAGGAAGCAATTGGAGCCTAGGAAAAAGCGAGCGCTTCCGAAGAGGAACCCAGAGAGAAGAAAAGCTCCCCCTCCGCCGCCGCCGAGGAACATAGAGCCGGTTTTGATTGACGCAGAATCGCCAACAGAACCAAAACAGAACGATGATCATGATGCCAAGGATCATCACAATCACTCTCAAGATTGCAATTGCACTCTCAACCGAGTTTGGAGAGACGCAACCATTCCGAATCAATCATTCTCGTCTGGACAAGGAACCGGAGGATCCTCAAAAGACGAAAATTCCAGATTCTCAAAGGACGAAAATTCCAGATCCTCAAAAGAAAATTCCAGATCCTCAAAAGAAAATTTCAGATCCTCAGCGCACGAGAATTCTAGATCCTCGAAAGAGAATTCCAGGTCATCGAAAGAGGATTCCAGATCGTCGAAAGAAAATTCCAGATCGTCGGAAGAAAATTCCAGATCGTCGAAAAAGGATTCCAGATCATCGGAAGAAAATTCCAGATCGTCGAAAAAGGATTCCAGATCATCGAAAGAAAATTCC
Organism: Ganaspis sp. Gsp50; assembly: GCA_011057455.1. Taxonomy (NCBI): domain Eukaryota; kingdom Metazoa; phylum Arthropoda; class Insecta; order Hymenoptera; family Figitidae; genus Ganaspis; species Ganaspis sp. Gsp50. Next base: position 12,667 of record WNHD01000060.1, read on the forward strand.
AGATCGTCGAAAGAGAATTCCAGAACTTCGATCGAGAATTTCAAATCCTCGAACGAGAATTCCAGAACCTCGATCGAGAATTTGAAATCCTCGAACGAGAATTCCAGAACCTCGATCGAAAATTCCAGATCGTCGATCACGAGGACTGTTTCCGCTCCAGAGAAGAATGTAAAGAGCGGAGACGGGGCTAGATCTGGGTTCAGTTTTTCTTTGTCCATCTCGAGGCTGACGACTGACTTGAGAGCTGCTGCGGTGACAACGAGGAATGGACTTTTCAGGCGGAAAAAGGGAACGAAGCCGGCACCGAGTGTGAGCACGGAGGGTTATTTTGAGCGAACTGCAGCAGCTTCGATGAGGCGGTCTGGGAGGACGAGTGGATCGAGGCGAAGGACCTATTGCTCGAGGAGGAAAAAGATTCTCACTAGTCCTGGCAAGGCGAGAGTTCCTGGGAGTCCGGTTTGGTTTGTGCCTCCTGAAAGGCGTCGCTCTGCCAGACAGAAGGGCAGGGTTTGGCGAGAGGTCAGGTATTTTCCAGAAGAGCACGTACAGGGGGAGGATCTCCAGAGACGTGACCTCGAGGAAAGAAGCAACGACTGGTCTTCAAATCTCTCGGATGAGTTCGACGACCGGAAGTTACTGCTGTCCGGTGATTTTGACGAGAGGGTGCGCGACGAGGATGAATCGAACTTTCAAAAGGACTCGAATTTTCGAAAGGAAACGAATTTTCCAAAGGACTCGAATTTTCGAAAGGAAACGAATTTTCCAAAGGAGCCAAATTTTCAAAAGGAGCCAAATTTTCAAAAGGAACGAAATTTTCTAAAAGAATCGAACTTTCAAAAGGAGCAAAATTTTCAAAAAGAAGCGAATTTTCAGGATAATCAAACGGAGGGCAAAAGTGACTCGTCGACGATCGAGTCGTCGACGACTTTTTCGAGTGCTAGTTCGAGATTTGACGAGAGGCAGAAGGGGCCGAAGATCAGTGATTTTAATGAAGACAAGATCTTCTGCGAGGAGTTTAGGGGAGGGATGGCAGTGGCCAAGATTGGGAGGGGTGGGAATTATTTTGCCAGCAGTCAGTTTTTGGGATTCTTGTCGAAAAAGGATGCTAAAGCGTCGGTGGAGGTTGCGTTCAAAAATAGTGCGGGCTCGAGATATCGGTGTTTATCGTCGAGTGAGAGCGAAACTGAAGTGGTGCTTTTTGTGGATAAGAAGGAAAACTCGAGGGATGTGCTTGACGAGAGCAGCGAAAGTGATCGGAGTCGTTCTGTGGTTTTGATTTTGGAAGGACAGAGATCGAGTTTAAGGAGGTCAGACGCTGCGCCGAGAAGACGACCCTTGAGGAGAAAATCACAATTGAGAAGGGCTAATTGCAGGGGGCAACCAGTTTATCTGGCGAGAAAGCGATCCTCGCTCAGAAGACGACCCTGTAGTAAGAAAATCTTTCTGCAATTTAACAAAATGTTTAATCAGTTTAAAAATTGCGAAAAAGGCGATTGAATGATTCTTTTTATTATTGAATCGTTTTTTTTGTTATTAAAGTATTTTTTTAACTATTAAATTATTTTTTTTGTTATTAAAGTATTTTTTTAACTATCACATTATTTTTTTTTGTTAAAGTATTTTTTTAACTATTAAACTAGTTTTATTATTAAAGTATTTTTTTTAACTATTACATTATTTTTTTTGTTATTAAAGTATTTTTTTTAACTATTACATTATTTTTTTTGTTATTAAAATATTTTTTTAACTATCACATTATTTTTTTTTTGTTATTAAAGTATTTTTTTAACTATTACATTATTTTTTTCGTTAAGGGTCGTTCATAAACTACATAGTTCATCAAGGGGAAGGGGAGGGTCAAGACATTGTCTACGCTAAGAGGAAAAAATGGCGCTAATGTATGAAACAGTGTGCTACATGGGGGAGGGGGGGTCTAAATTTCCAAAAAAATGTGCTACGTAGTTTATGGACGACCCCTCATTAAAGTATTTTTTTAACTATTAAATTTTTTTTTCTATTAAATTATTTTTTTATTGTTAAAGTATTTTTTTATTATTAAAGTATTTTTTTATTATTAAAAGATTTTTTTATTATTAAAGTATTTTTTTATTATTAAAGTATTTTTTTATTATTAAAGTATTTTTTATTATTAAAGTATTTTTTTATTATTAAAGTATTTTTTTATTAGGGTCATCCACATATTACGTGATACAAATTTTGGGTAATTTGGACCCCCTATCATGATACTTTTTCTATTGATTAAATATTAATTTATAATGGAGCGTGATACTTTGTCTAACCCCCCTTATGGATATCACGTAATATGTGGATGACCCCTTATTAAATTATTCTTTTATTATTAAATTGGTTTTTTATTGTTAAATTATTTTTTTAAATATACCGGAAAATGAATCGATGAACAAAAACTTTTCTTTTATGGACCAGATTTTCGAAACAGTTTGTAGAATTTTTTTTTCTTTTTTTTCAAGATTTTCTTTTTAATTGACTTGAACAATTTTTTATAACTTCATAGCTTTTAGGTTCAATTAAAAAAAAAGTCTTTAAAAACACTTCTAGCAATAATTAATCGAAATTGTACGATTTGAAATTGAATTTTCTTAAAATTTTGTTTCCTTTTTGATCTGAGTCAATTTTTGGGGCTGTTTTTATTAAGGATGGTGGTGAGCGTAATATAACCTCAAACTAGAAAGTTTTTAACGTTTTTTAGGTTTTTAACGTAAACAAAATATAAACAAAATTAAGTTTAAACGATTTAGGAGTATACACTTCTCAGAAGAAATTATGTTGAAATCTTTTGCAAATATTTTTTCAACAATGTGTCTTTTTTTCTATCAGGTCAGACAAAAGTCGTAATTTTCATTTAATTAAAAATAAATATTGTACAATCTTTTAAAAATAAAAGCTTATTTTACTCATTGAGACTTGTTCTATATTTGTAATTTTTTAGTGTCGTTAAAAATATTTTCTTAAAAAGTTATAAACAAAACAAATTTTCTTTTCATATATTTTTTTAACAGCGTACTTTTAAGAACATTTACAACTTTACAAACATCACGATTGTAAAAAATGTCTAAATAAGTAAAATAAATGTTTATTTATATAAATTGGAAAAAAATTGCGACTTTTGTCTGAGCCGATAGAAAAAAGGCAAAATGTTGAAAAAATAGTTATTTAAAAAATATTTTCATTATACAATAATACAATTTTTCAAATTTTTTGTTTTATTTTGTTTTTTCGTTCTATTTTTTTTGTTTTATTCTTTCTTCGATTTTTTTTCCTATTTTTTTGTTTTTTCGTTCTATTTTTTTGTTTTATTTTTTCTTCTATTTTTTTGTTTTATTTCTTGTTTTATTTTTTTGTTTTATTTTTTTGTTCTATTTTTTGTTCTATTTTTTGTTTTATTTTTCGTTTTATTTTTTGTTTTATTTTTCGTTTTATTTTGATGTTTTATTTTGTTTATTTTGTAAAGTGTACAACCAGATCTTCCAATGTTGCTCAAAATTATTTTTTATTATAGTTTCGTTTGCATTAAAAACCATTCTTTCGTTTTAGGTTATGTTACGAAACCCCCTTAATGATAAAAAAGTTGTAAATGATAAATGATTGATACATTTTTTTTTGTCTATTTAGAATTTTTGAAATTACATGAAATTTAATTGAAAAGTTTGTAATTACTGTTAATTAAATTGGTATGATTTAAAAATAAAAATTGATATTAAAATTCAGATAAAGATTAAAATAACGGAACGGCAGTTGTTTCTTGATTGTTGTTGAAAAAGCATTGTAAAATTGAGCAACATTTTTTTGAGCTAGAAATGATTTTAGTGGTAACTGTATGCTAATTTGCGATTAATTTTTTTTTGTAATTCACCAAGCATAACGTTCGTTCTGCTTCCTGGAATGCAATTCCTCGGTTTTAAAAATTTAATACGGTTCTGGAAATGAAACTCATTTTACAAAAATTAGAAATTTATTCGATAAAATTTTAATTTTACACGCTTTTAATGGAAAAAAAGATACAATTGATTGATTTTCGAAAATTGTCATTTTAACGTTATTTTCTTGTTTTTATAGACCTACATAAAAATTTAAAGTTTTAATCTTTAAAGAAATGTTAAAAATTCTGGCATTTAATTTTATTTATTTTTTTTAGTATAGGTATTATTTTCATACTTTTTTTATTAAGTCATATTTTTATTTATCGAGACAAACGCTTGAGTATCATTATTTATTTTATTTGCAGAAATTTCTAATATCATTAAAGTAATTATTGCGGTAATGTTTTTAAATGCAGTAATTAATACAATGAGAGATAATTTAATTTTGTCATTTTGAAAATAAACGACAAAAAGAATTACGATTGGCATATAAGATATTTTAAATACCACTGAAGTTTTACATTGATGTAAAAAGTGTTTTTAACCTTGAAGCCAACCTGCTTTACGCATAGCAAGAGCAAATAAAAATAATTGCTCAACTTCTCAATGCATTGTTTACATAATTTTATAGTATTTAAAATAAAATTATGTTTTTATCGTCCATTTTTATGGACACAATTTTCAATTAAATTAGAATTTTATATTCATTTTATTTCCTCACGGTATTCGAGTGGAAATAAAAATAAAAATATAATATAAATATAATATACAAATAATATAAAAATAGTAAAAAAAATAATATCAAAATAATATCAAAATTTATATACATATTTATAAAATAGATAAAACAATTATATGATATTTTCTTCTTTTTTTTATTATATAATTTATAAATTGTATAATTTGAGTAATATATTTTTTATTATTTATATATATTTTATTGAGTAATATACAAATTCTGTACAAAATAAAGTTCGAGTAAAGAACAAAGTTGAATGCATTTTTTTCAACAGCGAAGAATAGATTTAAATATTTTTAATTAGCTTTTATGAACTTTGTTCCATTGCGATTGAAAAAGAGTAAATTGTTCTTCAAGTCTGTTGGAAAAACTAACTCAACATTGCCTGATTGTAAATTTAAATACTTTGTATGAAAATAGTTTATTTCACTTGCGCGCACTTGTTGTTCGTGTGCTGCATTAAATTATTGAATTTCCGCCTTCTACCGTTTTCCCCTGTGAACATTAAAATGTATTTATAAACCCATGTAATACATCTTGACATTTTATAAAATGCCAACATGTCCGGTAATTTTATAATTATAATGTAAATAGAATTCAAAAACAAACTTGAGCAAATTTGCCCTTTAAAGTTCACATCAGAAGTTACTTTGATGATATCAAAAATTAGTGAAAATAAAATAAATAACGCGGTTTCATTGTGAAATGACTTTAATGTATCGTTTTAGTGCTTTAAAAACTATTAACAAATATACAAATCGATTAAAAGATTAGGTAATTTGAATTCTAATCAACTTCTAATGAGTTTCATAATGCTTTTTCTACAACAAATATTTTTTCGTTAATTTATTGACTATCTATTTAATATTCCTGTTTGACCAACTTTTGAACAAATTATTTTTTATTTTAATACATTTACGGAAAACAAAGAAAACGCCTATTCGTACCTACGTACTAATTATTTACTTTTTTTCTAAAAAAAAACCTAAAACTATGAGGATAAGTTTAAAAAGATAGAGACGACAAGGAAATAAGTTTAAGCTATCCTAATTTTTTCAGGATGAAAGATTCTACTTTGAATTTATTTGTGATGAAAATTAATTTGAATTTAGATTAATTTGAATTTAGATTAATTTGAATTTAGATTAATTCGTATTTAGATTAATTCGTATTCAGATTAATTCGAATTTAGATTAATTTCAATTCTGATTAATTTCAATTTAGATTAATTCGAATTTAGATTAATTTCAATTTGGATTAATTTCAATTTGGATTAATTCGAATTTAGATTAATTTTAATTTGGATTAATTTCAATTTGGATTAATTCGAATTTGGATTAATTCGAATTTAGATTAATTTCAATTTGGATTAATTTCAATTTGGATTAATTCGAATTTAGATTAATTTCAATTTGGATTAATTCGAATTTAGATTAATTTCAATTTGGATTAATTTCAATTTAGATTAATTTTAATGCAAAATTTACAAGATTAAATTTTAAATTGGTTTCACATATTGAGATTTTAAATGAGACGAGTAGATTGATATTCATTAGATTCGTAGATTGATATTTTGTTAATGAAATCAAGAGTTTGAAATTCAGTTACTAAATTAAAATTTTAATTTAATTTTGCTCAGTCGTTTTTGGTTTAATTTTAATACATTAAAATAATAACATATTTTTAGCATAAAAACGATGATTTTCCAATCAAAAGCAACATTTGCATTTATTTTAAAAGTTACATTTTATAAATACGTAATAAATTATGTATTCGATGCTGATACATACAAGCGCAAATTAAAATTTCACTTCAATAATTCCATTCAAAGATAACTTCAAATTCCTGTTTGGATCTCATTTTTCATCATTAATTTATGTTGATATAAGAGTCGAATAGTAAAATTAATACGTATTATTTATTATTTTATCAAATTTAACTTTTAAGATCCATGTAATTGTTACTTTTGATTAAAAAATCAACGTTTTATGTTAAAAATTTGTTATTAATTTGTTATTTGTTATTTATTCATGTAGTTTCAACATGGGTCTCAAATTAGCTCAACTTAAAATTTCTTTTCGTGTATTAATACAGTATTTTTTGTTTAAAAAATGAATTCTGAAAATATTTAAAACGAAGTAAACATTGCGTTTATTGATAAGATTGTTAGTTCAAGATTGAATGAACCTCTTGAAGAAAAATTCGACTCTATACATAGTCGAATATCTATAGATATTCGAAAACTGTATATAGAATTCGAAAACTATATGTAGAGTTCGAAAACTACATATAGAGATCAAAACTATATATACATATAGAGTTCAAAACTATATATAGAGTTAAAAACTATATATATAGAGTTCAAAACTATATATAGAAATCGAAACTATGTATATCGTCTTCGTTCCAAAACATGAATTTAGCATTACTCTTTATTTGAATAACAAATATTAGAAAGATGATAAAAAGTTAAATCTAGAGCAGAATATTGCTCCAGATTTCACTTACTAGTCTTGCAAAGATTGAAAAAATAAGGCCTATATAATTGACGAGAAAGTGTATAATAACCAATAGGAACATGATTTATAAAATTAATAAGAAAGACACAAGTTGCATATAATAATGAATATACGGTGAAGGCTGGACCCGGGATTTTCCGATTAGGATTCATTACTACCTGGACGTAACTGCCACTTATAGTTATCAATAGATGGATCGACGAACCCTCAAGCTTATATAGATTGTAGAATATATTCTGTTGGCGTGTATTTGAGAGATACTCGTAGGTAACTGTAACTGTAACTTGTAAAGGATCGCGTGTTAGAGTTATGCTTGGTAACTCTGCCAGTGTCTCGAATCAATGCTGGTTCTTACAAACCAAAGTATGAGGGTAAGGATGAACCGATCGTGAGATTGGAAAGCAAACTAAAAGCGTATGTGAAGCTAAAAAGAAAATGATAAGTGACCGTCCCATCCGATTTATGGCTCGTGTTCCTAGAGAACATTCCTCCTTGTTACTTGTTCATCAAAATAGCACTGAAATTACTGTTTCAACACTTTAACCATCCACCAGTTACCACTTGATCACTAAATCTTTATTCAATTCTAATACTTAACCGTAATTCCCATTTTCTTAATGAATACCATTTTCTAGGCTCGGATTTCTTATTGTCTTTCATAATCTCTGCCTCATTCTTTCCAGAAAACGATTTATATCTCTCTCTTGAGAATTGAGTCTTCTCGTGTGAATTTCCCTGTCCTTGGAAAAGGAGTTTTTACTCTTGATTAATGATTTTTTGTTGCTTCGTGTCAGGTGAGGTTAATCTTTTGATTTGTGGGCTTCGGTACATTCTATATATGAAAATTTAATTGACCGGTTCCGTTTGACACAAATTTATTCAATTGTCATAGTAAATTTTAGTGTATCTAATTTGTTTTATATTGTTATTTGATACTCGGTGGTCAAAGAAGTCGTTTCTTGAATTTTTGATTCTAGTAGCATCAGAAATTCTGGAAATGACTTTTAGCCGGTTTTGAGGGGAAACTGTTGTTGTGTGTTTAATGATACATATAGTTTGGTGATAAACAGTTTGATGATACAGAGTTTGATGATACAGAGTTTGATGATACACAATTTGAAGATACACAGTTTGATGATACACGGTTTGATGATACAGAGTTTGATGATACACAATTTGATGATACACGGTTTGATGATACACGGTTTGATGATGCACAGTTTGATGATACACGGTTTGATGAAGCCTAAAAATCGCGTGCTATTTTGGAGTTCAAAAACGCTTAATGACCTTTTGATGTAGCCCAAAATCCTGGCTTTCTAAATATTTAGTTTTTTACACAAACAGTAATACGGTACTAAAAACAGCATACGGATGGTCTCTGGTATCTTTGACCCAAATCATTTGTGGATCCTACATTACTCTCCTAGAACCTTATTAAACCCTACTTTAATTCCTTTAGAATCTAGTAAACCTTCCTTTCAATTTCTTCAATCTTTCTTTCCTTGTAATGGAACAAATAGAAATTTTCACCAAAAAAAACTAACCAATAGGTTCAAAAATCCGAGCCAAAATCTTCGCGTTAATTCATGGAACCCTGAAAATTCAGGCTGAAAGTTAGGATTAAAATTTCGACTTACGTACAAGTGGGATTATTTAGTCAGAACCACGGAGTGTCAGAACTATCGGATAATCTTTGTTTTTGGTTATCCAATTGGTTATCCTATTGTTATTTTGGTACCTTTGGTATACCTATGTACCCTATATCGTTTGACCATGTATGTTTGATTATTGTTTGTTTATCTATATATCGTTTTGTTATTTATGGTTTGATATTATTTATGGTTTGATATTGTAAGAATACTGTATGACTTACTGTATGACATGTATGTTTGATTATTTTTTGTTTGTCTATATTATTTGTCTTTATTATTTATGGTTTGATATTGTTACAATACAGTATGACTATAGTTAGTGTCATAATTAGTAATTTTAATAATTAAATCCAGAGAATCTGAAAAATACAATCCATTTAATTATTCTGAGCGCAAATTGCTTGATTGCCTTGAGACAATGACAGCTTTTCCAGTGTGCAAAAGAAGCAACGAGTTGCCTTGTTTTTCAGCACCAACTCATTAATACTTGATGCAGACTGGAAAATTTTTTTCCACTAATAATTCTTTTCTCTTGGTCTGTCAGCATGCCTAAGAGCTGAATATGCAAAGTTGCACGATGATCCGACTATATACAGAGTGTGTTCTCATTTCTGCCTCTATGTGTTTCAGGGGACATAACGCAAAAGGGTTATGAGAAGAAACGGTCGAAACTACTGGAGCCATATGTGTCGAAGCAGTTGGGTGAGCATTTTTTTCTTTTGTCATTCTCTTTTCTCGCTTCTATTCTATTCTCTTATCATTTCTTTCGCTGCCTACTGTGTCTATCGATTTTCAGCTTCGTGCATATGTCAGAAAAGAATTTTTTACTTAAATCAAAATCTTAATTACTTACATCAAAATGAACGATACCCGACGAAACAATGGATTTGCAAGAGCAGTGAATACTCACAATTGACGCAATATTGAATTATAAATACAAATTGTGAGTACACAATTTGTGCCTTTTTACAAAATTTGTACCTTTTTACACAATTTGTGTCTTTTTACACAATTTGTGAACAATCCACAAACCTATAACTTCTCTAGGTCGAATCGGAAATTTAAATAGTGCGGAAAAATTGATAATATTGATATTGCGTTGGGGTAAAGTTTCTTTTTTAAATTAGAAGTTTATCATTCTTTTTCAAAATTCGAGCATCTGAAATTTTGTCGACGAAACGACGGCTCGTTAATAGGGGACTTGGTTGATTGGAAAATGTTGCGTGAAAGGATCTCGAGGTGGAATGTGGGCCCAGTAAATCTTGCGCTTGCCATTCACTGCTCTTGCAAATATTTTCTTTCGTGCCATCACGCAGACTTGGAGTACGTCGTTAACTGCTTTTGGAACAACAAGACTCTACGCATTAAAATTATGCAATCGTTACTCGCAACACTTTCAACGCTAATATCAATCGCAAGTCGCGTTCCGATTCTCAGCGGAAGTCCTCGTAAACAATGGCAGATTCAATCTAAATGGGAAAGAAGACACTGCAAGTCTTTCAACCAAGTGGACTTTTGAAATTCTTGCAAGTGACAATCCTCTTTTATCCTCTCCCCAGAGATGATTAAACAGTACATAAAAAAGTGAAACGCACTATAATCATGTGGGCTCAAAATTAACGGTTATGTAGTATTTGCTCTATTGGAAAGAAAATCTGGTTTAAATAATTCCAGAATTCCAGCGCGATTTTAATATTCATAGTAGTAATGTTCATAGTGGCAACATTCATAGTATAGTAACATTTATAGTAATAACATTCATAGTAGTAACATTCATAGTAGTAACATTAATAATAGTAACATTCATAATAGTAACATTCATGTAGTTAAGAATCCGTTTATGTTGTTCGAACCAGAATTGTTACTATTCCCATTGAAATTTTAGTTAACAAACAAATCTAACAAGATGGCTTGAAATCATAGTCATTAAATGTCTGCTTAATATAATCAGAACCCTTATTTTTATAAGTGGGAATCTTATAATATTTTTACTATAATTGATGTATGTATGAACAGTAAATTATACAAATTCCTCAAAGCTATTAAATCAATTCTGAAAGAATTTTATAATGAGGTAGATTTTATTCAAATGGCTGTAATTCGTAAAATTGGTCTTTCGATCCTTAAACAGTTGTGTTAACTATTCGACTCGGGTGGTTTAGCTTCTTTTTTTCTACTTTTATTCCACTTTTTTTTTTCTAATTCTACTTCTAAAGTTTATTCTTTGAGGTTTCTTTTTCAAATGTTTCCGCAATAGGCAGAAAGTGTGATTTTTAATTTTCGCTGATTGAAGAGCGTTGTGAAACATTAAAGTAAAAGTGAAGTTTTCTTTCGCATTGGTAATTAATTTTTTAGTTAAAGGTTATGTGAACGGGTTGATCTACCTTAATCTATCATAAGAAAAAGTAATCTAATCATAAGAAAATTTGTAGTTGTAAAGCTAATTTTGGTTTCTAAACGGGCGAGTGTATTTAAAATAATGTGCAGACTGGCAAGCGGCATTTCTTGTATTAAAATTCATGAGCCTAGGCTTAAATTGCATTTTCTTAAAAGAGGGAAAGGAAAGTACAACAGCAGTCAGTAATTTCGAGCATTGGTCGAAAAGAAGCGTCGTGGAGTTTCCAATTTAATGCATGCATAGCGTGACTGAACTTTATGGACACTAAAGAGTCTCTCTGTTAGATTTATCTTGTCTGTGAACCATGAAATAATCTAACAGAATTTCAAGGCGTGTAGTTCTTTTTACACTATTATTACACTTAAGGAAAGAAACACACTAACTGTAAATTGCGGATTATTTTTGACGATATCATCAAGTTTGCAAAATAGAGAGAGAGAGAGAGGAGGGAAAACGGTTTGAACTGGCTAGAGACCAGCGATGTGTAAATTGCAGTTAAATTACAATCATAATGAGTGAATTCAAAACTAATTGCCATGCAATTTTTAAAGTATCGCTAGTTAAATAATTATTATAAACCGTTTTCTTTGTAGGAGGCTCGACCATAATGAGAAATGCAATGTCACCTTATTATTCTCTTATATGGCAATCGCGTTTAGACCTTACTTGACGTAATTCAAATTTAATTATTATCCTCGAGCGAATTTGGATATTGCAATTAAGTAATTATTATAATTTAGAAAATATGGGTCAAGGGGATGTAAATAAGAAAGTTCTTGGAGGGTTTTATTATTTTGCAAAAATGTTCCAGAACCAAAGTCAATATTCTCATCAAACGGTTTATTAAAGGTTCTTCATGTATATCAACCCTAAGTCAATTACGATTAATATTTATAATATTGTCAATTAATAAATCTTCATCACAAATTCATTCATGAATTCTTCTTCATTCACAAATAAGTCTTCATAAATAACAATAGTTATTTCAATCAAATTTTGAATTTATCAAGCCACAGGCTTCAAGATGGGTATTAATTTTAAAGGAAAAATTTAAAAAAAAAACAATAGTTATTGTTTGTAATTAATATGGTACATATTAACATGGTACATATTAATATGGTATCTATTAATATGGTATCTATTAATATGGTATCTATTAATATGGTATCTATTAATATGGTATATGTTAATATGGTATAAAATATTGCATTATCCAATTTTTAGTATTTGTGCAGTGTTTTTTCATTCTGGAATCAGGTTAACATTACCAACGTTGCAATTATTAAATCTTGTAATTACAACTGATTTATAACGCTTTATCATTTAATTATATATTAGCATCAAATTGCGTTAGCATTCGTTATGTACTTGGAAAGTTTTAACATCAGGGTAAACATAAACTAGATTTACGGTTGGATTTTTTAAAAAAATCTTTTATTAATTGCATAGTTTCCAAACTTTTAGTTTGTTATTTTGAATTATAATACTTTAGTTTTGAGTATATTCCTGATTGTAAAGGTTTACTGACTAAAACTTGGCATTTTGATAGGATAAAAGCTTGATTTTATGAACACTATCCACTCATATTTGGTTATACAAACCAAATATGATATGACCAAATATGATATGACCAAATATGATTTTAGATACAAAACGCGTATGTTCGCTCCAGAAGTTTGTGGTAAGTGCTACCAACTTGAAAGCGCATCGTCTCTAGCAACTAATCTTCAAACTCCTATTTGTCTTAGCATTTCTAAGTTGGCAGCAGTGACCACGAACTTCTGCGCAGGCGCAATAAAAGCACTTCAAGCGCAACAAAAGCATTTTCAAGCGCAGTTCATACCGATGTACACAAAGCCATAACCAAACCCTCTTCCAAATTTTGAATACATTGCGCAAAAGCTGTATAATAGTGTTAATAGAACCTATTTTCTCGAATAGTTGTTTTGTTACGTAAGATTGATTTTGTTTGTACGGCTAAAGGAGAGCATTAAACGTGTAATTCAATATGAAAATTGAATTTGGAATTCTAGAACATTATCTGACTTGGATATCTTGATGTTATATTGTCGATATTATTAACGCCTGCTTTCTTGCATCTGTAACAAGAAACCACACGCACGCTTTGGTGCAAACTGGCGGGAAAGAAAAATAGCGAGCGTGCTTGCATGGTGCGTAGGTACACGAGGTCGTATTCAGAAAACCCCGTTACGCTTCAGAGAGCATCTGCCGCAACCAACCTATACCTATGTACGCTCATTATACATAATCTATGGAAAAATTTGCTGACGTCCAAGTTAACTTATCGCTACTTCGCTAAAGTGACATTAGCTGCACTATCACTCCCCGATGTCATTTCCTTTCTATCAGAAAATCCAACAACTGATTGATCTTCCTCAATTATCGCCCGGGAAATCAGCCACGCGTAAATCTACCTAACTTTGCACTTTACTTAGAAATAGCTTCCTCAAATTACAGCCATGTGTCCTTAATGTGTCCCTGTACAAAAATTACGTAAAACGAAACATCGTTTCACTTATTCTTATCTTATTAGCTAGGCTTTATTGAGAAATGTGTTTCGTGATTTTGGATTTTCGGAAATGATCTGGAGATGTACATACATGCATCAATTACAGTAGAAACTTTCATATCCGAACTATATATTCGGATATGATGGGTAGCCAATCACAAACGTCATGTTTTTGTACAATTTGTTTCATTTGTTAATTTTTAAGTCATAAACTAATCACAGAACACTTGTTCGGATATGATGGTTCGTCATGATTTTGTACAATTTGTTTCATTTGTTAATTTTTAAGTCATAAACTAATCACAGAACACTTGTTCGGATATGATGGTTTCGGATATGATAGGTTCCACTGTTACAAATTTATTGATATAAGTTGATTGGTACAAGTTGATTGGTACAAGTTGATTGGTACAAATTGATTGGTACAAGTTGATTGGTACAAATTGATTGGTACAAATTGATTGCTACAAATTGATTGGTACAAATTGATTGGTACAAATTGATTGGTACAAATTGATTGGTACATTTTTATTGATACAAGTTGATTGAACCTAAAATAATTTTATTGAACAAACAAGTAATTGTATCAGGTAACCTGAAAGTAAATGTTTACTACATAATGAATGTCGTATCATCATTTAGGTTTCAAAAGAGCTTCCTTAGGATTTGCATTTTAATTCGTAATTCTTAAAAATGATTGGGAAATTCTTAATCAAGAGGATAAAAGAGGTGTCTATTGCCAATAATGAATATAATGGAAATTATATCTCATAACGTGCTTTCGCTTGGAAATGTACATATTTGCTTATATTCACTTTCTAACATTAATTTTCATGAATTTGAACGAACCCACGGAAATCGTGTCTCGAATAATCTGAGAAGCGACCATACAATGTAATTTACAAGATTTGTTTTTCTCGTTTAAAAGAAAAAGCAAGACTTTCTAGTTTTTATGTATTGAACTCTTTATCACTATTGTTTAAAAAATGTAATCAATGTTTGAGAAAAGTAATCATTGTTTGAGAAAAGTAATCATTGTTTGAAAAATATAATCAATGTTTGAGAAAAGTAATCATTGTTTGAAAAATGTAATCAATGTTTGAGAAAAGTAATCATTGTTTGAAAAATGTAATCATGTTTGAAAAATGTAATCCTAACGATCTTGTAACGGTATTAGTTAAACAATTCGTAGTTGTAGAAAAGAAAAATCATAAAGAAAAGTGGTCAGCACTGTGGCAACATTGTTTTCGACAAGAATAGCGTATCGTATAGCCATAGTGTACCTTGGGGGATAATTCGGATTATGTGAATAGTGAATAGAAGCTGATATCAGGCAAATATCAGAAATATATTGGCTTCTATTTGAGTCAGAGTGGAGGTACGTGGAATGCTTTATGAAACCGGTCAGCATCATGTTTCTGCACCATTAAAGTGCAGACCATACGTTTGCATGGCTAGAGTTAAACTCATAGTCGCACTTATGTGCTGGCTTGCTTCTCTATGCCTCTCTCAATGCTGTTGCAGTACCTGACGGCAGGTAACTGCACATCGACGCGGAAGAGTTGCTTCCGGGTATCCTAGAGACTCACTAGAGTTCCTCGTTACTTGCTGCATCTGCCATTGTCCAAGGAGCGAGTCGAATGAGACAATTTTCTGGGTGGCTCGACACGAAAACCTTTTCCTTTGCTTTTGCTGAGAAACGGAAATCGCCATCAAGTTAAATATTGTTTGTTGCTCACTTTTATTATTGCCCTTCTCGGATTTTCAATCGCCAAAGACTATTAAATCAGTATTATGAAAACTATTTTCTTGTACCGGTTCGGTTTTTGTTTCATTAAGGTCATGTCCAGGAACTGGACATTATCTCGGATGATAATTTAGGAATCTAGCTTCATTTTTACGTTTTTCTGATTTTTTTTTAAATAATAGTATTCGGACATTTGGGACATATTTCAAAGTTTCCTAAGATGATTTACAGAATTTCAAAGCTATATCTTTTGTAGTTTAACTGTAAGTTGTGAAAAACAAATGTGTCGGTAAGTTTGCTTATCGACCTTTTAGTTTTTCACTATTTACAGCTAAACTAGAAAAGATATTGCTTTGAAATTTTGTGAATCATCTTAGGAGATCTTCATTTATGTCATTACTGTCTGGCTTTTTATTGTTTATAAAAAAAACTTCAGGAAAATGTAAAAATGAAGGTAGATTCCTAAATTATCATTGATACTGAAGTTTGCAACGTTTTTTCTTGGATATGACCTTAATTCGAGGTGGACAAAAAATATTGAGGCTAATCTGGAAAAATTCTTAAACCTTTATATAAATAATAATATAAATAATAATAATATAAATAATAATATAAATAATAATAATATAAATAATAATATTATAAATAATAATATAAATAATAATATTATAAATAAAGTTATTATAAATAATATTATATTATAATTTATCGATAGTTACCGAAAAGGGATTATAGTTACGTTCTTTTTCAAATTGAATTCCAATTTTTAGCCATAAAGTAAATTGAGAGGGTGGATTGTGATACAAGATGATAGAGTTATATTGATATAGTGACAGTACGCTTATATACGACTAGAAAATCAAAATTATTGTTAAAACTTAATTTGAGGTAGAGCTTGAAAAACGAAAGCGGAAAGTCCCTTTTCATTTTGAATTATTTTCAGTAGTTTTCAAGTTATTAAACGTTGAAATTGGACCAATCAGGAGCAACCTATAGAAGAAAGCTTGTAGAGATGGGCGGAGCCTGAGTCCCCACTACGCACGTTTGTTTGGAATCCGCCCTTCATTGCAAACTTTCTGTTGTACGTTGCATCTGATTGGCTATTTTTAAGGCCAAATAACTTGAAAACTAGTGGAAATAAAGAAAAGTGGAAAAGGACTTTTCTTTTTGGTTTTTGAAGTTTATTAATAATATTAAATCAGTATGTTTATTCTACAATATGTTGTAGAAAATGTTGTAATTATCCAGTTAAGCGGCTTTTTAAATTTAATTACATTAAACGATTTCAAAGGCTTAAAAATTAAATCAAATGCAGTTTGATTTAATTTTTAAGCCATTTTCACTTATTTAATAATTAAAAATAAAAAAGAAATAATAAATAATAAAATAAAAATGTAATTTCATATTTCTCACACATGTTTTATTGGCTTAGTTTGCAGATTTTTTTTTAAAAACTTCTGCATTGAATATCGATAATTAATTAACGGAAATTTCTAGAGGATATTCCAATATCAGGAATTCTTTTAATATACCCGCAAAATGTAGCGAAAATATTATTTCACTAAATTCATAAAATCAATCATCAAACAATCAATTTTGTATTTCTAAACTGCGTAGTTTCTTTTCCAGTTTTATTAGTTTCATCAATTTCTTGAGCAATAAAATTATAATACAGCTTGCATTCTTGGAAAAATGAAAATTTGAATCATCAAATATGTTCAATGTACATTAAATTGAATGAAAAAGAATGATTCATTCAGGTAATTGTTGAAAAGTTTTAAAATTGTAGTCTGGTTTTTTAAAATTGTTCGAATTTAAGAAATTAAATCAAATTAAAAGAAGAAATTGCTCTGAATTCTTTTCGCGTAAAAAGCAAAGATTTTTTTGGCTTTTCTAATTAATGACGTTAGAGGCTGATTAGTCCATCAAATAATCAAACTGGATCGAACTCTTGAGCAATTTTGTCCGAATTCGGTCAATCATACTGAGAATGTCACTCTCGGTAATCGAAATTCTAGTCCAGTTTGCATTGGAATTGTACATTTGCTCACACAATTTGTTGCCATTTGAATAAACATTCTCTGTCCACCTCATTTATGTTTAAACTTCTTAAATCACATGTGTAATTGATTAATTTTTATTTGTAGGACATTTATTTTTATTTCAAGTAAAGGAGTATATTTCTGTAAAGGAGTGGTTCTATTTTAAATTAATTTTTTTTTAATTTATAAAAAATATTTCATTTATAAGAAATAATCCTTTATTTATAAAGGCAATAATATCATTGAGGAGCGATTACAGGAATTGTATTTCTTTTATAGTTTTTGAAAAAACAAAGATTTCCGCGTTCATGACCTATTTTGTCATTGTCTTCCAAATCTAAGGCAAAAACATGCGATTTCTGCGACTGATATTACTTGAAATGCGAACAAGAAAGACTTTTTTTTACGAAAGAAATTTATTAACTCGAATAGAAATTATTACAAAAAGTGAGATACATTGGTCCTTACAATTGTAACCATGTCTGCAAAGCTGCTTTTTGTGATGTTTTTTTTATCTTATTTTTTTTTTACTTTGAAGGCTTGGCATTGAGAAAGAAACTTGATTTAATGTAACTGCCTGCGAGCAAGTATATAGAATTGTTGAGTGCTGCGTAATGAGTCGGAAATTTTTTTCACCCCTTTTTTTTGTTATTCCATAAGCACTCTCCTTAATGTTTTGTTTCACTTGTCGTGAGAGATGTTCACGTGACAAGAAGAATAAATAATTTTTTTTCTGGCTGTGCATGCATGCCACCCACAGGGAGTGGAAACATTGGAAGTGGTGGAAGTTGCGGGGTGGATAGGATGGGTTTCGGGAGCGGTGGAGGTGGTGGTGCAGGACGTCCGCAACCACGTGCACGGCGTACACAACGTCGTGTCACCCACTCCGAGAAACGCTATCATTCAGGTAGCGTCTTTGGAAACATCTTCTTGGGGTCATTCGCAAAATCATATGAGTCTTCAAATACATTTTTAACTTGATAACAAATTTAAAATGTCCTCATCTTCAATTTCATTTCGGTATTTCGGTGGAGTTATTTATTTCTTAATTTTAAAAGTAAGATGGTATTGAGATTTTGCAGTATATGCTTTTGAATTTCTTATCATTTTCATTAGATATCTGGTAAGAATTATGGAAATCTGGTAAAATTTTCGTAAACCTCACAATTTTTAACAGATTTCCTATGATTTTTATAAGAAATGTGGAACAAATTATGGGAAATATGTTAAAATTTTGGTAACAGGGTTATAACATTTTTGCAAATTTCAAAGTGTTCCTGAAATTTTTTTTGCATTTTTCTTTTTTTCTTCGAATCGGCATAAGAAAACACGAATTTTAACGTAGATTGCAAACACTACACTTTCCTGGATCAATTAGAAATGTATCAAAGTATGTTTTGAAAAATTGATATTCTCAAAAAAACTCAGGTTTTTGCAAATTTCAAGGTGTTCCTGAAATTTTTTTTGAATTTTTCTTTTTCTTTTCAATTCGGCATAAAAAAGCACGATTTTTAACGTAGGTTGCAAACACTACACTTTCCTGGATCAATTAGAAATATATCAAAGTTTGTTTTGGAAAATTGATATTCTCAAAAAATTCACGTTTTTGCAAATTTCAAGTTGTTCCTGAAATTTTTTTTAATTTTTCTTTTTTTATTCAATTCGGCATAAAAAAACACAAATTTTAACGTAGGTTGCAAACACTACACTTTCCTGGATCAATTAGAAATGTATCAAAGTATGTTTTAAAAAATTGACATTCTCAAAAAATTCACGTATTTGCAAATTTCAAGTTGTTCCTGAAATTTTTTTTTAATTTTTCTTTTTTTATTCAATTCGGCATACGAAAACACGAATTCTAACGTAGGTTGCAAACACTACAACTTTTCTGAGTCAGTTAGCAATCTATCAAAATATACTTTGGAAAATTGAAATTTTATAAACATTCATGTTATTTATTGTTTTGAGTCCAATATTTATACTCATAATAATACCGAATGTTTTTATTATTAATTTGAATATTGTTCTCGAATTATTTTCACTATTTATTAAAGTGTATAATAAATATTTAAATGTTCCTTAAACGTGAGAATATTCAACTTTAGTGCAAAGAAGACTATGTATTTTTTTAGAATAGAAAGGAATTTTGCGGTATCAACTAAAGTACTTCTGATATTGTACACATTCATTGAAATTTTTATTGTGATAAGCGAGGTGATAAGTATACATTTCCAAATCTTTTTGCATTTAAATATAGGTTTCAATTCTTGTAAAAAAGCATAGAAAATCAATGTTAATTCTTGCAAAGAAAAACATAGATCAATTTTCATTTGCCTATTACATAAAACCATTATTACAAGAAATAGATATTTTCTATCTTACTTTAATCATGAAAGAATTTTCTTCCCCATGAGAATGAATAATCTTCTTGATAATAAGATGTGATAAAACTGTGACTCATATGATTTTGGCCTGAAAAGATCCTCCGGAAAGATTCTTTATGTTTGTCCTTTGTGAGATATTGATAGATCTAGTGTGTAGATTTTTTGTATTTTGTCAAGAAAATATTGAAAACCAGTTGTCGCTTATGCTTTACAGATTTTGACGATTGCATTAACCATTAGAATAATATTATTAATAATATAATATATTTAAATGTTTGTCTTTTATAATACGTGTTTTTAATATTGTATTTTCTCTTACTTTTTGTCAATCATCCATGTCTTTATCAAACGATTTATTTAACCTAAATTTTACGATTTGACTTCTAAGTAAATGTGTTTGATTGACTGTTTCGAAATCGTAGATAGTCTCTATTGTAGCTACTCTATTATGTATTTTGTCGTCACTTTTCTTTGCGTTAAAAGAAACTTTCCCTGCCCAAAGTACTCGTTGAAAAATGTTTCAAGAATACGTACATTTATTTTTAAAAAACGTGTTTCTTTTTTTATTCTTCTGACCGGTAGATAGTAAATCATGCAGAACTATTTTGGCCCAAAAAAGGGTTAAAATTTAATTACGCTATTTTTAACCCTTTTTGAGGGTCAAAATAACTGTACGATTTATAGTTATTGTTAATTAATTATTGACAGGAAAATGTATAAAAAGAATAAAAGAAGGAATAATAATAAAAATAATAATAATAATAAAAAATAATAAAAGAACGATAAATAAAAGAACGATAAATAAAAGAACGATAAATAAAAGAACGATAAATTAAAGAAAGATAAATAAAAGAAAGATAAATTAAAGAAATACAAGTAAAAGAAAGATAAATAAAAGAAGATAGTTGCTTGGAAGTTTTTTGTATATTCTATAAGAGTAACTTTTGGCAAGGACTGTCGTAGAGTAAACTACCTTAAATTGTCCCAGTTTTATTTAATAACCTTGTTTAAAAGTTTCTCTTGTTAGTCAATTAATCAATTTTGCTGAACTTTGAATAAGTTTGTTCATCAGGTGGAATTTATGGGGAAATTTTCCAGGAACTAAGTACGAGGCTCTTGTAGAAGAGCCATTCGTCTGAGAAGAGCTGTTGTCATTGTTAAATACTTTGCAGTGGTCGTTAACGTCTCACCTTGTCCTCGGGTTCCTTTTTACCTTTTTCTATACACCACGCTCTTGGCATTGCGGTTTTACCGTACAGAAAAAAAATAATAAAAAAAAATATTAAAAGAAACACCTTCGCTATGAGGATGCAATAATTAACTTTACTTCTGTGGATTTTCATGATGTGCCATTAAAGCTACAACTTTGCTTTCAAACGATCTTAATCATTCTAACTGGTTTAAGAGTTTTATAATTCTTTTATGGATCATTAATTCATTAGTCCTAATAGATCGATTATTTCCTTGTTATTCTTAGTTGTTTCGAACTTTTTATTATGTTCTTTCAGTTTTATGACGGGAGGCGTAAGTTTTCAAGTTTTAGGATGATATTGAGAATAATTTATTTTTTAAATTGTTTTGTAAAATGTGACTAAAAATTTGTAGGTTTTTTTTTTATTTTCATTTAATGGAAATTGTTGGAGTCGAGGGGAATTAGGTAATTATAGTGGTTAATTTAATTATAGTGAATGAAGGTGTGAAGATATTTTGAATTAATTTGGATTATCGTGAATTCTTAGAAATCTTGTGAATTATTTGAAGAATGGTGAAATGTTGTGAATTATTTGAATTATTGTGATATAATCTCAGATATTTTGAACTGTTTTGAGGTATTCTTAAAAGATTCCAAAGATTTTGAGGTATTCTTAAATAATTTCAAAGATTTTGAAGTATTTTAAAATATTTTCAATGATTTTAAAGTATTCTAAAATAATTTCAATGATTTTAAAGTATTCTAAAATAATTTCAATGATTTTAAAGTATTCTAAAATAATTTCAAAGATTTTAAAGTATTATAAAATAATTTCAAAGATTTTAAAGTATTCTAAAATAAGTTCTAAGATTTTCACGTAAAGGAATTTGAAGTAATGGAATTATCTTGAAATATTTGAAAGTAGAGTGAATCATCCTGAAATATTTGGAAATATTCTGAAGTCTTTTGAACTATTTTGAAGTATTCTACAACAATTTCACAGATTTTAAAGTATTTTAAAGAATTTCAAAGATTTTAAAATATTCTAATATAATTTTAAAGGTTTTGACGTAAAAGAATGCGAATTAATTTGAAGTAATGGGTTTATCTTGAAATATTTGAAATATTCTGAAGTTTCTTGAACTATTTTGAAGGATTCTAAAATAATTTCATAGACTTTGAAATATTCCAAAATGATTTGAAAGATTTTGATGTAATAGAATTTGAATTATTTTGAATTAATAGATTTATTTTGATATATTTGAAAATATAGTGAATCATCCTGAAATATTTGGAAATATTCTGAAGTATTTTAAACTATTTTGAAGTATTCTTAAATAATTTCAAAAATTGTGAAATACTCTAAAAAGATTTCAAAAATGTTGAAATATTTTAAAATCATTTTAAAGATTTTGACGTAAAGGAATTCGAATTATTTTGAATAATGGATTTATCTTGAAATATTTGAAAATTTTCTAAAATATTCTAAAGTACTCTGAAGTATTTTAAAGTATTCTAAGACACTTTTATTGATTTTGAAGTATTCTAAGATAATTTTAAAGATTTTCTCGTTAAAGAATTTGAATTATTTTGTATTGATTGTTTTATCTTGAAATATTTGAAAGTATAGTGAATGATCCTGAAATATTTCGAAATATTCTGAAATATTTTGAACTATTCTGAGATGTTTGAACTATTTTGAAGTATTCATAATTTCATAGATTGTGAAATAGTCTAAAATAATTTTAAAGATTTTGAAATATTCTAGAATCATTTCAAAGGTTTTGACATTGAAGAATTTGAATTATTTCGGATTGTTGGATTTATCTTAAAATATTTGAAAATATTCTGAAGTATTCTAAAGTATTCTGAAGTATTTTGAAGTATTCTAATATACTTTCATTGATTTTGAGACATTCTAAAATAATGTCAAACATTGTGAAGTATTCCAAAATAATTTCAAAGATTTTAAAATATTTTAAAATCATTTTAAAGATTTTGACGTAAAAGAATTTGAATTATTTTTAATAATTTATTTATCTTCAAATATTTGAAAATATTCTCAAATATTCTCAAGTATTCTCAAGTAATCTAATATACTTTAATTGATTTTGAATTATTCTAAGATAATTTCATAGAGTTTAACGTAAAATAATTAGGATTATTTTGAAGTAATAGAATTAACTTGTACTATTTTGAAGTACAGTAAATTATCTTGAAATATTTTGAAGATCAATAAATTATCCTGCAATATTTCATAGTATTTTGCGTGAAAATATTTGTAGTATGTCTTTAGAAGTATACACGATTATTCCTAAATTATTTCGAAGCACTTGAATCATTTTGAATTATCTTGAAATATCTGAATTAACTCGAATTATTTCGAATCACTTGAATTATCTTGAAATATTTTTTTCATCACATAGAATTATGAAGTAAGTGTAGGTACATATACACAAGAATTATTATAATTATTACCCCTCGATTTGACTAAATTTTATCAATCTGCAAAGTAGATTCAATGAATAGAATAAAATCAATCAAGACTTTGTTTATTCGGATTTTAAATGTGGTTAAAATTATTTGCAAAAATGAATTTATGTAAAAAATCGTAATAATTTATTATTTATAACAAACAAATGGAGTTTCTTCTACGAAGAGGCAGATGTTTACAAAAATAATTATAACAAAATAATGATAAACTATTATCATATTTACAAAAGTTGTTTTAGTGTTTTAGTATTATTATCATAAATTATAACAAAATGAAATATTTTTCATTTTTTAATGCTTCCTCTATAAGGAAGCAATAATTTTTCAAAGCAATGATTTTTCTAAATTGAAGAGATTAATTTTAAAACTTTTTTAATATTTTTTTTTAAACTGCTTGAGGGTCTAAAATTGCGAATTAAAAATTTGCGAAGAATAATCGAGCACGTGGGGATTCATTATTAATTTATTTTTTGGTTCTTCCTTAATTTTCGTCTTTATGGCTTCAGGTGGCTTGGTTTCACTTTAATAATGATTAATTTAAGTTGCTTGATCTTTGATTGGCACTTTAATAGCTGTTGTCTATGTGTCGTTGTGTTGTTGTTGCATGCAGGAGGCCGGATGATTTCTGGAGGGATCCTCAGTCCCCCAGGATCCTGCGGCTCCACGGGAAACATCGGGAACACGAATTCGGCAGCTATCAGACGTGGAAACCGCAGACTCACGCGCAATGAAAGCCGTTATCATTCTGGTGAGTATCATAATCACTGGTTTTGAAGAAAAAAAGAAAAAAAAAAGAGGAAAAAAACAAGCTCTTCGTTCCATTAGCCAGATTTTTTCTAGGCACCAAACAGCTCCTTTTATCAATTTCTATTTCAGTGAACAAACAGAATTATAAATGAGATCCACAATTTATGATAAATTTTCTGCAAAGAAATCCGATTTCATTCTTTCGTTTTTGCTGTCCGGAATTATAGTCCAGAAATTATTTCTTCTCTTCCGCGATGCTTTTTTTCAAATTTCCTGTGACGGGTGTTATTTTTGTTTTTTTATTTTTCCTGTACCGGGTGTTATTTTTGTTGAATTTCTTTCATTCGCAGATTTTGTGTAATTACATTTTCATCAATAATGAGAGTGTATTCTTTATAAAGAATTATAATTATAATTAGCATGTGTAGAGTAGTATTTTTAAAAAAATTTTTTCTCTTTTGGTTTTTTGTTTATTTTTGATTTTTTTGTTTATCTTTGTTTATTACTTCCTCGTAGAGGAAGTTCTGTTTTTTTGTTTATTT
This sequence comes from Ganaspis sp. Gsp50, assembly GCA_011057455.1. Taxonomy (NCBI): domain Eukaryota; kingdom Metazoa; phylum Arthropoda; class Insecta; order Hymenoptera; family Figitidae; genus Ganaspis; species Ganaspis sp. Gsp50. Next base: position 37,554 of record WNHD01000060.1, read on the forward strand.
GATTTCTTTGCATTTTTAGTTCTATTTAGTTATTTTATTTAGTTCTTTTTTCATTTTTCTTTTATTTTTTTAATGGTATTTTATTAATGCTTTGTTTAATTTCTTTTTCTTTTCATATGCTTTTGGTTCTTTATTCATTGACCACAAATTGTTTGCTTTATTTTATTTTCTTGAGTTTTTATACATTTTGTTTTTATGCATTTTATTTATATGCATTTTATTTATGTGAATTTTATTTTCATGCATTTTAATTTTATGCATTTTAGTTTCGTGCATTTTATTTTCATGCGTTTTATTTTTATGCATTTTATTTTCATGCGTTTTATTTTTATGCATTTTATTTTTATATGTTTTTATTTATTTGCTGGAAATAAACTTGAAGATTTTAAATTCTCAAGTAGAAATGAAAAAAAAATTGAATTGAAAATTTTGAATTATCAATTAGAAATGAAAGAAAAATTGAATTGGAGATTTTGAATTCTCAATTAGAAATGAAAGAAAAATTGAATTGAATATTTTGAATTCTCAATTAGAAATGAAAGAAAAATTGAATTGAAGATTTAAAAAAACGTTCATGTCACTCGTTAAATTACGTAAATTTAAATCTAGAGACCACACGAGATAAAAAAGTGTATAAAGATCAGTTTAGTAATAGACATTCGTATTTACGATCACGTCTATAAATTTTTTTACACTAGTCCCGAGATTTTGCCACTGTAATCAAACTATATATACAATTGAGCAAAAAAACCTCAGACCATTTAGTAGTGCTAGTTTTAAGCACAAGAAACAAATTGCAAATCGAGGTTACAACACGTCTTTTTATTAAAATTGCTTTCTTTGTTCAAAAGAAGTTCCATTCTTCTTTACAAAGAAAAATAATTATTGTATAACGTTTTAAACATTGTACAATAATTATTTTCCTTTCAATTTACAGTTTAGAAAAGAACAATTTAAATTTAATTTCCCTTATTTTCATAGGGTTTTTTTTTTACATAATATTGTTCCGTGTTCTTTTATTTTACATCTTTTTACATTTTTTTATTTTATATATATTTTCATTTCTATTAAATTTTCATTTTTATTATATTTTCATTTCTATTAAATTTTCATTTTTATTATATTTTCATTTCATGTTTCTATTTTCTTATTTTATGTATTTTTTTATTTCATGTGTATTAATTTGTTTATTTTATATATCTTCACTGAAAAAAATCGCACATTTTTAATACACTCTCATTATTGATGAAAATGTAAAAACGTATTGTTTTTAGCCCATTTTTGGGCTGGAACCGTTTACATAACTGTCAATTTGGACTGATTTCAAGACCAAAAAATGACTTAGTCTTGTGTTAAGCCACAAAATTAACTGATTGTGTAAACGGTTTAAAACTTACTTTTTTCTGTGTTAATTTATTTCTTTCATGTATATTAATATTTTTATTTTATGTTTATTGATTTCTCTTTTTTGTGTATATTTTTTTTATGTATATTAATTTTTTTATTCCATGCATATTCAATTATTTTATGTGTATCAATTTTTTATTTCATACATATTAAATTCTTTTATGTATATTAATTTGTTTATTCCATGCATATTCAATTCTTTTATGTATATTAATTTTTTATTTCATGCATATTCAATTCTTTTATGTGTATCAATTTTTTATTTCATGCATATTAAATTCTTTTATGTATATTAATTTGTTTATTTCATATGTACATTTTATATTCCACAGCAGTATTCGCTCTTTTTTCGTATTTTACACTCGTATCATCAATTTGTCATTACATATCGCTAGTAGTTAAAAATGAAAACCCACGTGAGCATGCTTGTAATAATATGTCAATATTTTGCATTATGTCAGTGTATAATTGCATTTCAATGTTGCACGAGTTTCTCTAATTTATCTAAATGTGCGTTAAACATTAACGGTCAATAACCACCTCCAGAACTGCATTGTTCTTGATACATATTTCTCAGCGATGATTCATCAGTCTCGGAACACAGCCGAGATCATGAAAGACTTGAAATTTTCATAGAAAAGAAATAATAATAATTATTGGTAAAAGTCTGAGATGAATAGGGAATATTGAACAATGGCGATTAAAGTGACGCAATGTGCGTAACGTTTGATAAGAATTTACATATAGCGCCAGCGATTAGCTTAATGAAATAGAACAAAGCTGTACGTAGGTATCAGCGAAAGCCGGAATGCAAGAGAAAGGTCAGAGGTGTGCTCGTTTTATAGTTTATGCTACATAATCTTGTACGTGTGAGCGTTTTATGTGTTGCATTCTTGTCACTCAGGGGTTTCTAATCTGACCGATACCAGAGAAAACTTGAGCAATAATTCGCATTTTTTCAGCCTTTTCACTGCAAAATGACAAGAGGTGTAGAGATTTGTTCTTTATTTCATTTTGTATTCTTTTTTTTGCATTCTGTTTTCCATTTTTTTTCATTCTCTTTATCATTATTTTTTTCATTCTTTTCATTCTTTTTTTTCATTATTTGTTTCATTTTTTTCATTCTTTTTTTCATTTTTTTCATTCTTTTTTTCATTTTTTATCATTCTCTTTATTATTATTTTTTTAATTCTTTTTTTAATTTTTTTTCATTATCTTTATCATTATTTTTTTCATTTTTTTCATTCTTTTTTTCATTTTTTTTCATTCTCTTTATCATTATTTTTTTATTATTTTTTTCATTCCTTTTTTCATTCTTTTTTTCACTATTCTTTTCATTCTTTTTTTCATCCTTTTTTATACATAAAAGTTGTTTTATTTACTTACACGCAATTTATAGTGGATTTAAAATAAATGAATCAATTTATAGTAAATGTTATTAACAAAAGAGAAAAAATGGCAAAAAATACTGAAATTTTTTAAAAACTGTATGAATTTTATACATTTGTTGTACATTTAATATTTTGCGACAAATTTGGAGATAAATTTTGAAAAAAAGTGCATCTTGAAAGGGAGAATTGGCCACTAGTGTTTATAAATAATCTTAATTATAAAAAAATGAGTTTTAAAATAAGTCTTAAGAAAATTAAAATAAGTGTTAAGAAAAGTAACTAATTTGAGAATAAATTTACAAAGTAATTTGCATTTTTATGAACTGTTGCAAACTTTTTGAAACATTTCGAAATTTTACGAAATCACTCATCTGGATCTTCTTTTTCTCAGAATTTCATTACCAAACAAATGATGAATATTCACTTTTTCTAAGCGTAGGTTTAAAGAATTATATATGACGCTCATCAGAAAATTTGATAATTTTACAATTGTGAGAAAAAATTGAGTAAGTCTGTACAAATATTTGATTCTGAGTAAATTTACTTCAATATGTGTAAATTTATTTTACTTTATGTAAATTTACTATTAATCGATCAAACTTATTTGAATTTCTGTAAATTTACTTGAAATCGCTTGAATTTGTGTAAATTTACTTGAATTTGTCTAAATTTATTTGAAATCTTGTAAATTTACTAGAATTTTAGTACATGTACTAAAATACATTCTTGTAAAATTATTCGAATTAGTGTAAATGCACTTAAAATAGAGAAAATTCATTATTCTTCATGTAAATTTATTTCAATTCGCTCTTAATTATTTGAATTTGTGTAAATTTACTTCAACTTTCTCCAAATTATTTTAACTTATATAAATTTACTTATTAATTCGCTGGAACTTATTTAAATTTGTGTAAATTTACTTGAATTCATTCATTTATATTTGAATTTTTGTAAATTCACTAGAATTTGAGTAAATATATTTGAATTAGTGTAAATTTACTTGAATTTGTGTAAGTTTACTTGAATTTTTGTAAGTTTACTTAAATTCTTGTAAATTTATTTGAATTCTTGTAACTTTATTTTAATTTGTGTAAAATTACTTGATTTCGCTCGTAATTTATTTGAATTACTGTAAAAATTTACTTCAATTAGTGTACTTTTATATTTGAATTTGTGTAAATTTACTTCAATTTGCTCCAAATTATTTTAATTTATGTAAATTTACTTATTTAATTCTCTGGAACTATTTTAAATTTGTGTAAATTTACTTGAATTCATTTATTTGTATTTAAAGTTTTGTAAATTCACTTGAATTTGTGTAAATATATATGAATTAGTGTAAATTTACTTGAATTTGAGTAAAGTTACTTGAATTTGTGTAAGTTTACTTGAATTCTTGTAGATTCATTTGAATTCTTGACACTTTATTTGAATTTGTGTAAAATTACTTTACTTAATTAGTTTACTTTTTGATTTCGTGTAAATTTATTTCATTTCGCTCGTATTTATTTGAATTTCTGTGAAAATTTACTTCAATTCGCGTGAATTTTTCTGAATTCGTGTAAATTTACTTCCATTCGTTCGTATTTATTTGAATTTGTATAGAAATTTACTTCATTTCTCTCGTAATTTTTTGAATTTGAGTAAATTTACTTGAATTTGTGTAAGTTTACTTGAATTTGGGTAAAGTTACTTGAATTTTTGTAACTTTACTTGAATTCTTGTAAATTTATTTCAATTCGTGTAAAATTACTTGATTTTGTGTAAATTTATTTCAATTCGCTCGTATTTCTTTGAATTTCTGTAAAAATTTACTTCAATTCGTATACTTCTATTTGAATTGGTGTAAAGTTACTTCAATTTGCTCCAAATTATTTTAATTTATGTAAATTTATTTATTGAATTCGCTGGAACTCTTTTAAATTTGTGTAAATTTACTTCAAATCGTTTATTTGTATTTAAATTTTTGCAAATTCCCTGGAATTTGTGTAAATATATTTGAATTAGTGTAAATTTACTTGAATTAGTGTAAATTTACTTGAATTAGTGTAAATTTACTTGTATTTGTGTAAGTTTACTTGAATTTGTGTAAAGTTACTTGATTTTTTGTAACTTTACTTGAATTCTTGTAAATTTATTTCAATTCGTGTAAAATTACTTGATTTCGTGTAAATTTTTTTCAATTCGCTCGTATTTCTTGGAATTTCTGTAAAAATTTACTTGAATTCGTGTACTTTTATTTGAATTTTTTCAGCTTTTTCACTTGAAAATGACTGCAAGTCGTTTAAAGATTTGTTTTTTATTTTATCTTGTATTTTCCTTTATCTCAAATTCGTGTTTTTACTTCCCTACTCAAATTTATAACAAATTTAAAATAAACGAAATAATATTATATTTAATTAAAAATTAATTTCAACTGAGAAAAAGGCAGAACAATATACTTGAGGATTTTTCAAATCTTCATCTAGTTGTTGAAATTAATTTTAACTACTTCTAGATTATTTCAATTATTTGCAGACCATTTTTGCCATTTTTATTTTTTGCCTCTTTTATTTTTTGCCTTCTTTATTTTTTGCCTTTTTTATTTTTTGCCTTCTTTATTTCTTGTCTTTTTTATTTCTTGCCTTTTTTATTTTTTGCCTTTTTTATTTTTTGCCTTCTTTATCTTTTGCCTTCTTTATCTTTTGCCTTCTTCATTTTTTGCCTTTTGAAATTCCAGCCCATTTTAATCTCTCCACCTTGTTTCATTTTAGCACCCCTGCACACAATGACACAAAAACTATTATCCCCATTCATTAAGCAAACATCTTTTCAAAAAAATCAAACAAAAAAGCCAAAGATCCTCAAGAAAAGTATCAGTTATCAAAAATTGAATATTGAATTCAACAGTCTAAAGTGAAATGGTACGGTCCTGATTGAAAAATTCCTGAGTGATGAATCTTTGTTTTTATCCGATCCTAAAATAATTTTCTTGTCTCAGAGGTACGCCAGGAAGCGGTCCAGCAGGCCTTGGCAGCGATGCAGAGTCGACCGAAGCCCTCGTTACCAATGCCGTCCAAGAGGACGTCCGTGATGGCGAGGAGTCCCGACAGAGACAGACGGGACGGCGGAGGAGTCGGGGACTCGAGCAGCGACGAGGACAGCGTCGTGACCGAGGAGAGTCCTGGTGCGGGTGGTCCAAGCGGAACCGGATTATCCGACACCAGCAGCACCGGATCTGCTCGAGATACGCCGCCTCCACCTAGACCTCCAGCTAGAAGGCCTCCCGCCGACATAACCGACATCGCCGAGTATTCTCCGCACGCCTATTGCAATCTAGTGCAACCTCCGGATGTGACGCACACCACGCAGAATCGGCGACCAGCTGGTGCCGACCGAGTTAATCGCTACCACGTTGTCGAGGAAAATAATACCGGCACCACCGGTAGGTGGAAGGTTTCCGCTAAAATTCAGCAGCTACTCAACACGCTCAAGCGACCCAAGAGACGACCACTGCCAGAATTTTACGAGGACGACGATATTGAACTGGAAATTGCCGCCAATCCGAAAGATCCCAATGCACCTAAACCAGAAGGCGGTTCGATGACCTCCGCCGTCGGAGAACAGATGTCCGTTGCCTCTGGACTACCAAGGTCGCTTGAGGCCGCCATTCTTAGGTGAGATTACGCTTCAGAATAACATCCACTTTTTTTATTGACTGAAACTGGCATTTTCGGTGGGTCCTAGAGAGTTTTGTAACCTTCGTATGGTATGCAAATAAAGTTCGGAACGTTCAAATGAAAAGATGGTCTAGAGCACTACGTTTAAACGATGAAGAAAGATTTTATTTTTTCATTTTTTGTTCTTTAATTACAAGATAATTGCAAATTAAATGTAAATTTTATTACATTAATTGTAAATCAATAACATTAGCTTGTTGTTGTTGTTGTTGTTATTGTAAATCAATAACATTAGCTTGTTGTTGTTGTTATTGTAAATCAATAACATAATAATAATATCAGACATTTAGTTTAAATTATATAAATTAAAAATAAAAAACAATTTTTTTCTGAAACGTTTTTGTTGTAAACGTTGCGTACTTGACCAACGTTAAATGAACGAAATTTTTATCCTATTTTTAAAAATTTAGATTTGTCCTGAAATATTACGTATGAATATTATTTACGTATGAATTATTAATTCTGCTGTTATTATTGTTTAAATACAATTGTACATTTTCATTACAAAAGTATATTTTTAAAAAAATAAAACAAAAAAAATATACGCAAATGCGTAAATTAAAAAGAACTTAAAAAAAACTTTAAAAAAACTCGTTCAATTGAACGTTCCGAACTTTATGAACATCATATCACTGTAAAAACTGCAATATTACAGTGATGGAATGACGAAGAATCGTGTTGATTTTCAGCAATCGTTATTGTATCGAGTTGTTTAAATTTTGATGGCAATGTTGCAACCAAGGGTCATTGGGAAATTGTGCCTACTGTAAAAAGTAATTGACTAGTGTTTTATTTTGATTCTGGGTTGGAGAAAAGATTTAGCCAAAGGCTACGGTGACCAAACACACACGAAATTTGTAAGAAGTTTGACCTCCCTAGCTACATTCCCAAAAAAGGAACTGAGAAAATTTGTTTCAATGATTATTACAAGTTTTTTTTTCAATTTCGATTCGTGTTTACTCAATTTTACTTTTGTCGTTCAAATGACTAGATTCACGATACTGAAGTTTGTAACGTTTTTTTTCTTTTACGAAAAACTAGAAACAAGTTTTGTGATTATTTGCTAATTGTTCCTGTATTTTTTTAAATAAAGTTTTTGAAAAGTCAAGGCAGAAAGAATCTTTAGAAATTGTAAATAAATGCTCAAGAAATATGAAAAAAATATTATAAAAAAAAAAATTATAAAAATATTATAAAAGTATAATATTTAAATAATATATTGAAAATAGTTGAAATTTGTTTTTTTGTTTCTTAAATGAAAAAGAAAACGATGCGAATTTCAGCGTCGTGTAGATTTGTCTGGATCAAATGTTAATTTACTTGAATTTACTCGAAAAAATTTATTTCTATTGAAATGAATTTATTTGAATTCGTGTAAAAATTCGATAGCAATTTTTTAAGTTTGTGTAAATTCCCATTTATTTGAATTTATGTAAATCCATTTCAATTCGCTTGTATTTATTTGAATTTGTCTAAACATGTAAACTTGTAAATAATAATTTGTCTAATATGTAAATTTATTTGAATTCATGTCAATTTACATGAATTGAAAAAAATTGTTTATTTCAATTTTCGCTCATGTTTATTTGATATTGTGTAAATTTACTTGAATCAGTTGAAACTCATTTCTATTCCTGAAAATTTACTAAAAATGTGTGTAATTTTATTTTAACATGTCCAAATTTACTTCAAGTCGCTCGAATTTTTTTTGAATTTGTGTTAATTTACTTGAACTTACGTAAATCCACTTCAATTTGTGTAAATTTATTAGAATTTGTGTAATTTTACATCAATTCGCTCGTATTTATTTGACTTTATGTAAATTTTCTTGAAAAAGTTCAAATTCATTTCTTGTGATAAAAATGAAACGTAAATTTACTTGATGTGGTTAAAAAGAAAAAGAAAAAGAAATTGTAAAATGTAGCAATTATTAAAATAAAATTTGAAAATGTAGCAATTGTTTAAAAAAGTTTGAAATTATCGAATTACTAAAAAAAATTGAAAAATGTAGCAATTACTAAAAAAAAAGTTGAAAATTTTGCAATTGAGTTTAGGTATTTGGATTCGAATAAATTTACTTGATTTTCCATGAATTTATTTGAATTCGTGTAAATTTACATTAATTTCCTCGTATTCATTTCAATTCTTGTAAATTTAATTGAATCCGTTCGTATTTACTTGAATTTGTGTAATTTTAATTGGAGAAGTTAAAATTCATTTTATTCGTGAAAATTTAATCGATCTTTCTCAATTTTTGAAATTTGCTTGAATTTTATTGAGTAAATCTTCTTGAATTCATGTGAAGTTATTTAATTTGCATTTCTATAAATTTACTTCAATACGTATGAATTTATTTGAATTTTCGTGAAATTATTTGACTTTGTGTAAATTTACTTGAATTCTCGTGAATTTATTTGAATTTATGTAAATTTATTGAAATTCAACTTTCTAGTGTACGAACAAAAATTATTAACTATCGTCTAACCGAATTGAATCAAATAAATTGAAATAATAGATAATTCAAGCAAAATTTCACCTAAATTTTCACGAATTGCTTTATAATTTCAATTCCTTATTGTCACAAAATACAATTAATGATATTATTCAGAATTTTTCCCAAAGTTGTCCCCAATGTGCGAATTAAAATAATTTCTTTGTTCCTGATATCAAATTTTTAAAAATATTTGTAACATTTATGAATATTTACAACTACGATGCAAACGCAAAACTGAAATCCCAAATAATTTGATAATTGATCTAATTAATTGCTAATTTGCTAATTGATAAATTAGCAAACGATATTCATGATTAAAAAATCAAAACGCCTAAATGGAAAATACCAGTCCCTATTTAACGAAAAATTTCAAAAATATTCTATCCCACACTTTTCATTATAATAATCTACAATATTCGCAGCTTTTGAAATTTGTTGTCAGTGCATTTGAAAGTTTTCAAGTTGCCGAGAAATTCGTAAAGTCGAGGTTACATCACCAAAACAAGATCTCATCTCGAATCTTCGCTTTCACTAACTTATAACCATATTTGGATAAAAGGTTCAGATTCAGACATTAAAAATTCAAAATATTGTGTGGGCGGTTGATTTTCTATTCGACTCGTGTCTGAATTACCATTAAGTGTGTGCTTTATCTAAACTCGTTATGAAAACAATTTGACTTACTTTATTATACACACTTTAAGCTTGTAAGGGTATTTGAGCTCAACGCGCTCAGAAATGTGGACAATCCAGTTTCTGCCTATCATGATGCACGATGAACTTAAGTAAATTAGGGGGATCTGCTCTAGCATCAGCTTACGCCTCTTAAACTACACGGTCTAAAAATATTTTCATTCAAGCCTAATCATTGAACATTTTTTTCAACTATCTTTCCACATTTAATGATTATCTTTAAATCTTTAAACTTTATTTCCTTCCATTAATTATCCTTAGATCCTTTCATTAAAGTTCTGTTCTTTTTTAAACATTTCTCTTTTTTTTTCTTTTTTTTTCCTTTTTTTCCTTTTTTTTCTTTTTTTCTTTTTATTTTTTTATTTTCTTCTTTTTTTCTTTTTATCTTTTTATTTTTTTATTTTTTATTTTTTCTTTTTATTTTTTATTTTTCTTTTTATTTTTTCTTTTTCTTTTTTTTTCAAGTTAAATCCGACACTTGTAAGGGATAAGCTTTTTTTAGTTTCTTGTCTTATAATTTAAAGGATTAGAAAAGAAATTAAATATTCAGAACATGCTTGTGTAATATTTAGGTTCTTCTTTTAAATCTTCATTCATTTTAAATACGAATTAAAATTAAACTATTAAATTAAAACTATAGTAAATTAAAATTATAGTTACAGTTGGTTTACAACGTTAGCGAATTTAATTAGAAACAAATTTTTCATTTCTACAGATCTAAATTGGCCTAGTTTCTTTGTTTCTTTTGTATCTTAGAAGAATATTTTATATCTTTGAAGAATATTTTGTATCTTAGAACTATGTATCGCTATAAAACTCAGAACAAACATTTGAACGAAATGTGCTTTTTTGTATGTTAAAAAAATTTTACAAATAATTTTTTTAACATTAATTTAAGAGATTTAATTTAAGAGTAATTAAGAGAGAGTAATTTAATTTTAAAGTGTAAATTTAGAGAGTAATTTAAGAGATTGTTGTTTTAGGATTCTTACATCATCTTTTTACTATTTTAAAAGTTATTTTTAAAAACCAAAAATAGTAATTTATATCCAAACAATGTTGCCACTTACCAATCGTCAATTTTTAGTAACTAAAATAACTTCTTTTCAATTTCTAAACGAATTTTGAAAAAACCAGTACAGAAAAATATTCCTTTAAACGTTCATTTATATTCATAAATTATCTTTTTAATTTCGTGTCCGAAGTGTTTCTGATTTTGAACTCAGCAATGAAAAATCACAAATATTTGAAACGATTCGATTCGTTTAGAGTACGATTTTGTCGCACGATACTATTTTAAAGGTTTTGTTTGATGTTGGAACATCTTAAGAGTCGGATGATGTTTGCCCGTGTTTTATGAGAGCCTCTTATTAATCGAGTTTTTCCTTTTTGTTCCAGGTATGGCTCAGCTACATATAAGGCACCAGCTGCGACGGTTTTGGATCCGAATGGCAAACTCTGCATAACCTTGACATATGGCAAGCTCCTCAGCCGCTCCCATAAGATAGCTTATACTTTATTAAACAAAACTTTGAGTCGTGCAGGCGATTGTTGTCTCAAGCCCGGTGATAGAATCGCTCTAGTTTATCCCAACAACGACCCAATCAGTTTTATTTGCGCTTTTTACGGATGTCTCCAAGCTGGCATCGTGCCTGTTCCAATAGAAGTTCCTCTAACTCGCAGGGATGCTGGCTCTCAACAAATTGGATTCTTACTAGGCAGCTGTGGAATTCAGGTATTCATTAATATAATTCTGCTTGGTTGCTGGCATTTTTTCCTTTATTTTCAACCGGGACAACCAATTTTCAATTAAATCAATTTTTAACCGAGGTAATTAATTATTAATCTGGAAAATTAATTTTCAATCGAATCAACCAATTTTTAATCGGGCCAACCAATTTTTAATCAAATTGACAAATTTTCAACAGAGACAAACAATTTTCAACCGAAACAATCAATTTTCAACGGAGACAATAAATTTTCCAATTTATAATTGAACTTTTAATCTACTCAATTATTCTGAAATTTTACAGAATAGGTACTTTTTAATGAAGTTTATAATATTTTTAAATTAAAAACATTTTGGTATTTCTTGAAATCTTTAAAAATTCAGGGTTTCTTCAACTCTGGAAAACCTGGAATTCTCATGGAATTTCAATATTCGTAATGGAATCATGGAAATCTTGATTTGATTTTAATTGTTTAATTAAATAAATCCAACAGTCAAAAGATCAATTACAGAATTATATAATGTAAAATAGTGAATTATTCAATCTTCAAATCATATGGAATTTTCAATTATATCGTGGAAATTTATTTTTCTTATTTAATTTCTTTATAATTTTTATTTAGTTTTACCGAAATTTCATACTTTTGTTTTACAGAAAGAAACTTCAGAATATTAAAAATACCTAAAATATATTTAAAGATTTTCAAAATACTTAAACCTACTTTAAAATAGTTAGAAATGTTTAAATATACTTTAAAATACTTTAAAATACTTTAGAATACTTTAAAATACTTTAAAATACTTTAGAATACTTCAGAATACTTTAGAATACTTTAGAATACTTTAGAGTACTTTAGAATACTTTAGAATAATTTAAAATACTTTAAAATGCTGCAAAGTCCTTCAAAATCCTTTATATAATTACTTTAAACTTTTTCTAAATACTTCAAAATAGTTAAAAACACTTAAAACTACTTTCATATATTGAATTATACTTAAAATTACTTTAATATACTTTAAAAGACTTCAAAATATTTCAAAGTATTTAAAAATATTAGCATCTTAAGTATAAAATAAATTATAAACAGATTTTAAAATATTAGTTTTTTTATATTTTTTTAAAAGTATTATACTTCAGATTAATAAATAAAACTTCATGTGGAAAGGAATTGTAATCCTATATTACATTATTTTTATAAATAAATAATAAATACTTCAGATTACTTCAAAATACTTCAAAGTATTTAAAAATTCGTCAAAATATTTTAAAATACTTAAAATTACTTCAAACTATTTCCAAATACTTTCCAATGCATCAAAATATTTTTAAATACTTCAAAATATTCAAGAACAGTTGAAAACACTTCGAAATATTGAAATATACTTAAAATTACTTCATAATACTTTAAAAGACTTCAAAGTATTTGAAAGTATTTACAAATATTAGCATTTTGAGTAATAAATTAATTTTTAACAAATTTAAAAATATTAAAATTTTAAAAAGTTTTTTAAGTATTATAACACTTTAATCTACTTTAAAACACTTCAAAATATTTAAGTCTGCCTCAAAACATTAAGAAAAAACATCAAAATATTTAAAATACTTAAAATTACTTAAAATTATTTTCAAATATTTCCCAATACTTCAAAATATTAAAAAAAAAAACTTAAAAATACATAAAAATATTCAAAAAGACTTAGAAATATTTCAAAATATTAAAAAGTACTTAAAATTACTTTAAAATACGTTAAAATACTTCAAACTATTTTGAAGTAGTTAAAAATATTAGTATTTTATATTTATTTATATTTATATTTATTTAATATTTATCAGAAGTATTATGACACTTCATACTACTTCAAAATACATCAAAATATTTGAAATGTTTAAAAATACTTTAAACTATTTCTAAATACTTCACAATTCTTCAAAATATTTCCAAACCTTTCCCAATACAGCAAAATATTGTATAATACTTCAAAATAATTAAAATCACTTAAAACTACTTCAATATATTGAATTATATTTAAAATTACTTTAAAATACTTTAAAAGACTTCAAAATATTTCAAGATATTTAAAGATTTTAGCATTTTCAGTATATAATAAATTATAAACAGATTTTATTACAGATTTTTTTTTAAATGTTTGTAAAGTGTTATAATACTTCAATCTTCTTCAAAATACTTAAAAATATTTAGAACTGCTTAAAAATATTTAAAAAAAGCATGAAAATATTTGAAATACTTAAAATGACTTTAAATTATTTCCAAATACTTCCCAATACTTCAAAATATTTAAAAAGACTTCAAAATATTTAAAAAGACTTAAAATATTTAAAATCACATAAAAATACTTCAAAATATTTAAATATACTTAAAAATACTCTAAAATACTCTAAAATATTTTAAAATACTTCAAAATATTTTAAAGTATTTTATTTTGATTTTTAATTTTAAAATACTTTAAAATATTTGAAAATATTTATTAATATTGGTTTTTTAAAAGTATTATGATACTTCAGACTACTTCAAAATCAAACTATTTTAAAAAACTAATATTTGTAAATACTTTAAAATATTTCGAAGTATTTTAAAGTAATTTTAAGTACATTTAAATTCAACAAAAAAAAAATATTTTTAAAAAAACTTTCATTATTTCAAAAGCAATCGAAATTCTTTCAAAACATAGAGAAATTCTTTTTTTAATTAAAAAATATATTAAAAAATACCCTATCAATTTTTCTACCTTTCGCATGAAAATCATGGGAAAACTCGAGAAATTTTGTGATGAAAATTTTCCAGAAACCCGGAAAATACCTTTTTCTTTAAACAAATTTAAATGAAAAAAAATCACTTCGCCGTGGCAATATTCTCCTCAATCGTTTTTAAATCGGAAAGTATGCTCGCTTTCGAAGAAAGTTGAAGAAATCCTTTTCACAAGGACATAAATAAAGATGCGGGACACATTTCCGAGTAGTGAAATGATTGTAAATAATACTGCTCTTCTGCTCAATGAATCGTTTCAAAAGTGTGCAATAATTTTGCAGGTGGCTTTGACCAGTGAAGCCTGTCTGAAAGGCCTGCCAAAGACAACAGCCGGCGAAGTGGTGGCTTTCAAAGGATGGCCCAAACTCCACTGGTTCGTCACCGAGCACCTGGCGAAAACTCCAAAAGATTGGCTGCCACCTCCTCGTCTCACCGACGACACTCCAGCGTACATCGAGTACACCACCGATAAAGATGGATCCGTCATGGGCGTCACGGTCACTCGAGCAGCAATGCTTTCACATTGTCGTGCTCTGACACAGGCCTGCGGCTACACCGAGGGCGAAATCGCCGTCTGCGTCCTTGATTTTAAACGCGAAGTCGGCCTCTGGCACGCCACCCTCACCAGTATTCTCAACGGGATGCATGTTATTTTTATACCCTATGCTCTGATGAAGGTCAACCCCGCGAGCTGGATGCAGATGATCACGAAACATCGAGCGAGCGTGGCAGTGGTCAAGTCCAGGGACCTTCACTGGGGTCTTTTGGCAACCAAAGATCACAAGGATATCACCCTTTCGTCGCTGAGACTGTTGCTTGTCGCTGATGGAGCCAATCCGTGGTCTCTCTCGTCTTGTGATCAATTTTTGTCGGTTTTCCAGTCGAAAGGTCTTCGTCCGGATGCAGTGTGTCCTTGTGCTTCGTCCAGTGAAGCTCTTACTGTTTCTGTGAGACGACCGGGTCGTGCGGGTGTCAACGCGACAGGCAGGGGTGTGTTATCTATGTCAGGACTTAGCTATGGAGTGGTCAGGGTTGATCAGGAAAATTCA
This sequence comes from Ganaspis sp. Gsp50, assembly GCA_011057455.1. Taxonomy (NCBI): domain Eukaryota; kingdom Metazoa; phylum Arthropoda; class Insecta; order Hymenoptera; family Figitidae; genus Ganaspis; species Ganaspis sp. Gsp50. The sequence goes on from WNHD01000060.1 coordinate 52,804, forward strand.
CTCACTTCGCTCACTCTTCAGGATTGCGGACAAGTCATGCCTGGCAGTAAGTATTTTTCTACTCTCAAGGTTCATTGTAATCGAGTTTGGAACGTTTTTTTCGGGTATGGAAAACTGAATACAAATTTTGTGTTTTTAGTCTCTTTACTCTTTTACTCATCTTTTCAAAAAGACGTATAAATAAATTGGAGAGTATTTATTTATACGTTTTTTTGGAAAGATGAGTCAAAAGGAATCTTTGAAAATTGTAAATAAATGTTTTAAAAAGATGGGGCAAGAAATAATGATTAAAAATTGTAAATAAATATTTTAAAAAGATGGGACAAGAAATAATGTTTGAAAATTTTAAATAAAATATATTTTTAACAGATAGGGCTACAAATAATCTTTGAAAATTGTAAATAAATGTTTTAAAAATTGTAAATAAATGTTTTAAAAAGATGGGGTAAGAAATAATGATTAAAAATTGTAAATAAATATTTTAAAAAGATGGGGCAATAAATAATCTTTAAACGTTGTAAATCAATATTTTAAAAAGATAGGGCAACGAATAATCTTTAAAAATTGAAAATAAATATTTTAAAAAGATAAGGGGAGAAATAATCTTTAAAAATTGTAAGTAAATATTTTTAAAAAGATAAGGTAATAAATAATCTTTAAAAATTGTAAATAAATATTTTAATAATTTGAAAATAGTACAAATTTGTTTCTTTATATTTTGTAAATGAAGAGAAAACGTTGCGAACTTCAGCGTTATAAAGTTCATGCAGTTTTTCTTGCTCTCGATTTATTTGACAGGGTTTCTACAACTCTGGAATTCTCATGGAATTTCATTGTTCCCTGTGGAATTATGGAAATCTCATGGAATTTGCATTTATACCATGGAAATTTAGTTTTTTAATTTAATTTCTTTACTTTATGGTTTTTACTAAGTTTTACGAAAATTAATTAGATTTACGGAAAAAACTCCAAAATACTTCAATATATTTAAGAATACTTAAGATTACTTTATAATACTTCAGACTGCATACTTTAAAATATTTAAAAAGACTTAACTACTTTAAGATACTTCAGAATTCTTCCAAAATACTTAAAATTACTTAAGATTACTTTATAATACTTCAAACTAGTTCAAAATACGTTAAAATATTTAAAAAGACTTCAAACTGCTTTAAAATACTTGAGAATACTTCGAAAATACTTAAAATTGCTTAAGATTTTTTATAATATTTCAGACGACTTCAAAATACTTTAAAATATTTAAAAAGACTTAAAACTGCCTTAAAATACTTTAAAATACTTGAGAATACTTCCAAAATACTTAAAATTGCTTAAAATTTTTTATAATACTTCAGACGACTTCAAAATACTTTAAAATATTTATAAAGGCATAAAGCTACTTTATTTTAGAAGTATTCTGAAGTATTTTAAAGTAGCTTTATGCCTTTATAAATATTTTAAAGTATTTTGAAGTCGTTAAAATTACTTAAAAATATTATTAAATACTTTTTAATACTTCAGAATATTTAAAAACACTTCAAAATAATTAAAAAAAACTTCAAAATACTTAAAAACACTTCCAAATACTTGAAAACACTTAAATATACTTAAAATTACTTTAAAATATTTCCAAATACTTTCCAATACTTAAAAATATTTAAAAATACGTAAAGTAACATTAAAATATTTCAAATACTCTCCAATATTTAAAACTATTTTAAAATACTTAAAACTATTTTAAAATACTTAAAAGTATTTAAATTAACTTAAAATTACTTTAAAATACTTCAGACTACTTCAGACCATTTCAAAATACTTCAGAGTATTCAAAATACTTCAGAGTATTCAAAATACTTCAGAGTATTTAAAATACTTAAAATTGCTTTCAAATATTTCCAAATATTTCCCAATACTTCAAAATATTGCAAAAGACTTGAAAAATATTTAAAACTACTTAAAATTGCTTTAAAGTATTTCCCAATACTTGACAATACTTGACACTTAAAATTACTCTAAACGACTCTAAACTACTTGAAAATATGTAAAAATCCTTTATATTACTTTAAAATACTTTAAAAGACCTCAAAATATTTCAAGGTATTCAAAGATAGCATTTTCAGTATAAAATAAATCATACAAAATTTGAAAAATATATCTAGAAAGAATGTTTATTCTCGAAAAGAAACAAATTTGAATTTACGAAATACTTAGCAATTGCAAATTTTATGGTAATAAATAGTAAATAGTTGGTCGTAATTTATTTTAAAGACTTGTCATTATAACATTTTTTTCGAAAACCAGTTGTGGACTTTTAATACCGCAGTTCAAGAAAATTTGATAAACTTTTCCACAAATTTTTAGCATCAAATTACATTTTTTAGCTCTTAAAATTTTTAAAAATCGAATGCATTTTGCTTGTGGATTAGATTAGTTTCGTATTAAAATAGAAAAGTTTTGTATTAAAATAGATTGATATTTGTATTAAAATAGATTGGATTTGTATTAAAATGGATTATATTTGCATTAAGATAGATTATATTTGCATTAAAATAAATTAGTTTTGTATTAACATAAATTAGCTTTGAATTAAAATAGATTAGATTTGTATTAAAATAGATTAGATTTGTATAAACGTGAAAAGTAATTTCACGCCTTAGTTCGCGGAAAAGTTCACATCGAGGTTTATGTCTAGTGATTGAGTTTAATGTTTGGCGTGGAAAAGTAGTTTATTAACAATTACGTGAAAAACGATTTGAATTAAAAATGAAGAAGAGATTTAATAGTTTTTAGAATTGAAAGAAAAACAATTGAAATAGTGTTAGCACGCTATTTGAAAAGCGTTTGAAATATTTAATTTTCTAGAAATGCAGAATATTTACAATTTATGGAATAGTTTAGAATAAAGTGCTGACATAAAGAGTTAACAACTCGATTTATTCTTGCATTTTACGCATTTCAGTGCACATCTAGGACTAAGAACAAACCTGAGTGAAACTATGAGCGGAAAGTTGACAAATACCATGCAATGTAATTCAAGCACGTGAAACTAAATCTTGTGTGCATTGTATTCCACTCTACTGATAAACACTTTTAAAGTTCGCTTCTAGTTGCAAAATAACAATAAACTTTCTTCTCATAAAATTCACCTTTCAAATTCACCTTTAAAATTCATCTTTAAAATTCAAATCCTGCAAAATTGCATATTGAGAGAATCTTGAATTTTAATGAATCTTGAATCCTGTTTATTGAAATTAGTAATCACTTTCGAAAATTGTTTAACTTGGATTTTTAACGTCTTTTTATGTTCTACTGGTGAAAAGATTTTATTCATGTCACGGATTTCACGAATGTTTATTTGAATTATTATAAACCAGAGAAACTTGGTCTGGTTTTTTTATTTTTAATAGAAAGAAGATGCTCAAATTTACTTTCGTTTATGAATTTTAATAAATAGAACTAGAATGCATTGTTTTATCGATTCGAGAACATTTGATTTGATTCTCCAAAAAGGGATAATTGTGAAAAGTTTTTATTAACACCCGACTAAAATCGTCTCATTTTTGAGGAATTTTGATGTTCATTAATGTAATTATTTTATGATAGAAAAGGAATTATTTTAATGTATGCCAATTGCATATAATTAAATATTTAATTTATCATGAAATTAAATATTTAACGTATCAATACGTGTAATTAAATATTTAATTCATTAATAGGTATAACTAATTGAAAATCATTTATTTTAATATAATTTTAACCAGCAATTATTAAATAATTCATTGAATGACCTATTCTGGTTTAAGATGTTAAATAAATGCATTTAAATAATTTTCAAAGAGAATTAAAAGTTCTGAAAATAATCTTTCTCAAATAATAAAAATTAGGATGTTATTTATTGAAAGTAATCCAGCAGTCCGAAGACCAATGCAAAATTATAATTAATTTTATACTAATTGTCGTCTAAAGTAAAATAATAAGAATAATAAATATATATAATAATCGGCATTTAATAATTTATTAATTTTATTTTATTAATTAATTATTTTGTTAATTTTCAGGTATTGTCGTCGTAATAAAAATGGAAGGAACAGCAAGTATTTGTAAAACAGACGAAGTTGGCGAAATTTGTGTGCATAGTCAGACAACTGGGAACCAATACTGGGGATTGCAGGGACTGACTAATAATACGTTCAAAGTAACACCTTTACAACAAGACGGAGTTTCGCTTGGAAATGAAGAATACACGCGTTCCGGTCTTCTTGGATTCCTGGGACCTGGAGGACTAGTTTTCATCTGCGGCTCACGTGATGGTCTTATGACTGTCACAGGAAGAAAACACAATGCTGATGATATAATTGCCACTGTATTAGCTGTGGAACCAACCAAGTTTATTTATCGAGGAAGAATTGCAGTTTTTAGTGTTCGTGTCTTACGTGATGAGAGGATATGTGTCGTTGCTGAACAGCGACCTGATTGCAGCGAAGAAGAGGTTTGTTGGCTTTTTTTACATACTCGGATTGTCATCGCAATTATGTAAATTCAATCAATTGTTATTTAATCATCCATGAATAGTAATTCAATCATCAATCAATCATCATTCAATCATCGATCAATTCTATCAATCATCAATCAATTCAAACAATCATCAATCAATTCAAACAATTATCAATCAATTCAAACAATTATTAACCAATTCAAACAACTATCAATCAATTTAAACAATTATCAATCAATTCAAACAATTATCAATCAATTCAAACAGTTATCAACCAATTCAAACAATTATCAATCAATTCAAACAATTATCAACCAATTCAAACAATTATCATTCAATTCAAATCAATTACAACAGTTCGTAATAATTTCATCGACCTTAATTTCAATTCTCTAATTGCATCTGATCAGAAGTTTTTCATTGATCCGAATTTTTTTCAATTGATACGAATTTTTGTTAATTGATCCGAATTTTTATCAATTGATCCGAATATTTTTCAATTGATACGAATTTTTGGTCATTGATCCGAATTTTCATTAATTGTTCCGTATTTTTATTCATGAGATTTTATTGTAATAAATTGATCTGAATTTTTATGAATTGATACGAATTTTTGTTTACTAATCTGAATTTTTATTGTTATGATTTTATAGTAATTGATCTGAATTTTTATGAATTATAGGGCTCACAGTTCGACTCCTTTTTTTACCAAATCCCCTTTTTTCCCCTTTTCCCCTTATTACCTCCTTTTTTAAAAGAAATTTCTTGAAACACCTAAAATCAAGTATTTTTCACTCTTTTCCCCTAATTTTCAATAAGTTTCTTTTTATAATTTTTCAACAATAATAGTTTCAAAATACTTTAGACTATCTACTTCAAAATACTTCAAACATTTAAAAATACTTCAAAATAATTCAAAATATTTCAAAAAAATTACAAATAATTAAAAATGCTTAAAATTACTTTAAAATACTTCAGATTACTTCAAAATACTTCAAAATATCTAAAAATAATTAAAAATCTTCAAAATATTTCAAAATACTTAAAAATACTTTATGATGTTTGGGACAACTTCAAAATACTTAAAATTACTTTAAAATATTTCCAAATATTTCACAATGTTCAAAAATTTTTAAAATACTTCAATACATTTAAAGACACTTAAAATGTCGTTAAGATATTTCAAAATATTTAAAACTAATTTAAAAACTTCTGACTACTTCAAAATATTTAAAAATACTTAAAATTACTTAAAATTACTTTAAAATATTCAAAAATACTTAAAACTACTTTAAATAACTTCAGATTAATTCAAAATACTTCAAAATATTTGAAAGTACTTAATATTACTTTAAAATATTTCCAAAGACTTCCCAATGCTTCAAAATATTTAAAATACTTCAAAATATTAAAAATTACTTTAAAATATTCAAAAATATTTAAAACTACTTTAAATTACTTCAAACTACTTCAAACTACTTCACAATACTTAAAAATACTTAATATTACTTTAAAATATTTTAAAATACTTCCCAATACTTCAAAATATTTAAAAACATTTTAAAACATTAAAAAACTTTAAAAGACATTAAAAAATATTTCAAAATATTTAAATATACTTAAAGTTACTTTAAAATACTTCGAAATTCTTTTTATTATTTTAAAAGATTTCAAAATATTTAAATATACTTCAAAATATTTAAAAATATTTATATTTTAAGTATTAAATAAAGTATAGAAAGATTTAGAAATATTCTAGCTTTTTAAAATGTTTTGAAAGTAGGTATTTAAAATACTTCAAAGTATTTTAAAACACTTCAAAATATTTAAAAGTGCTTCAAAATACTTCAAAACATTTAAAAATACTTCAAATTACTTAAAACGTTTTTAATATTAAAGATAATGACCTTAAGTAATTTAAATTAAATAGAAAATTATTTTTGCAATAAGCCTGAGAGCATTAACTAAAAAACTTTCATTTTTTCGAAAGTAATTCAAATTCTTACAAAATATTGAAAAAATAATTTTTTTACAAAAACACACACAAAGATCATTAAATTTTTTTCATTTTTCTCATGAAAATCATGGAAAACTCATGGAATAAAAGGCAATCAATTATCTTTAAATTAAAAGCAAGAAATAATTAACGTCCATTAAGTTTTTAAATATCACAATGTTATCTTGTTTTTCTTCTTTCCAAAATCCCCTTTTTATGGAAGAAAATTTCCTTTTTTAAAATTAAAAATTCCCTTTTGCACCTAGAATTAAACGAAAAAAACGACTGTGATCCCTGGAATTGATCCGAATTGTAATTGACACGCCGTTCCATTAATGTAATTCGTACATTTATAATTAATTGCCTTTTCATGCTTTGTTTTCTTTGTTTTAAAAAAGCTTTGACGTTTTTTTTCTTATTTTTTTGTAAACACTTTTAAATAACTATTATAATAATGTATTTATTTAATATGATAGTTATTAAATTGTTATTTAATATGATAGTTCTTAAATTGTTATTTAATATAAAATATTAAATAGTTATTTAATATGAAATATGAAATAGTTCTTTAATATGAAATATTCCTATTTTATGAATAAACGAATTAGTCTTTATTGTAAGAAAAATAGAAATAATTGAAATAAAATCAAATTGCAGAGCTTCCAGTGGATGTCGAGAGTTTTGCAAGCCGTGGACTCGATTCACGCCGTGGGAATTTATTGCCTTGCACTGGTGCCACCCAACTATTTGCCTAAAACGCCCCTGGGTGGAATTCATCTCTCCGAGACTAAGAGGCGCTTCCTAGAAGGGACACTTCATCCAGCAAACGTTCTTCTTTGTCCACACACTTGTGTGACAAATTTGCCAAAACCCCGAGAAATACATTCTGGTAAGTGAATATCAAGGCTTGGCTCGATTCAGCATTAGATGAGTAGATTTAATAGAAATAGCTGGAAAAAGTGGGAGCTGGGAAAAATTGAGAGCCGCGTGGAGCGAGAGCTCCAATTAAAAAAAAGCCTGTCGCAGACACAAATATCGTGAGTAAAGATGTCACCTGGTACTCCACATCCATTTGGCTCTGACTTTTAATTGCCCACTGTCCCCGTAACTTTTAATGCCCTTTCATTAATACCCAGTGTGTAGTCTTTTTATAATTCCCTTTCGGTTTTCCTTTCTTTCTTTTGGCTGAGTTCAGAACGTTTTGTAATTCCTCGTGTTTTTTGTACCTTGTTGAATCTAACTTACGTAGTTGGACGACAGGAAAATATTCGTTGCTCATTTTTTGGCCACGTTGGACAGTCTCAAATGCTTTCCGGCCTCAGTCAGGGGAGAGTTCGAGAGAGTTACTCATTTCTGAGTTGAGCTTTTGCGTTGGTTTACTAACGAAATATGCGGGGGCGTGTAGCGGGGGATTCTGTTGCAGACGTGGGTCCTGCCAGCGTCATGGTCGGAAACATCGTCCAGGGCAATCGACTCGCATCAGCTCAAGGAAGAGATATGGGTGTTCTCGACGAGGACAGTGATAGTGCCAAAAAGGTAATAAAAATGCTTGGAAAATGAAATGAAAATCACGAAATGAAATCGCAGTGAAGCTAAACAATTAATAATCTTCTTCTTTAATAAATAATTAATAATCTTCTTTCAGTATCAATTTATTTCGGAAATTCTGCGATGGCGAGCTGTAGGTACTTCCGATCATGTGATATTCACGTCGTTAAATTCTAAGGGAGCAGTGGCAGCCTCACTTTCTTGCTCCCAGTTGCACAAGAAAGCTGAACGCATTGGAAATCTTCTTCTTGATCGCGGAAGAATCAACACCGGCGATCATGTGGCACTAATCTTTCCACCTGGCACTGATTTAATTTGTGCCTTCTATGGCTGTTTATACGTGGGCGCTGTTCCAGTCACAATCAGGCCTCCACATCCGCAAAATCTTCAGACGACACTCCCGACCGTCAAGATGATTGTAGACGTCAGTAAATCCGTGATGATTCTGACGAATCAGAATCTGTTAAAGTTACTCAAGTCCAAGGTGAATTTACAGTTGGAGGTTGACATTTACATTTTGTGTATTATGATTACAAGAGAAGATTTTTGTCTTGTTTTTCTTTCGCTTGCAGGAAGCTAACAATGTCGTGGAGATTAAGAGCTGGCCGACGATCCTCGACATGGATGACATGCCAAAGAAAAAGTTGCCAGTAATGTATCGAGCCCCGACTGCGGAAATGTTGGCCTATCTAGATTTCAGTGTTTCGACAACGGGGATGCTCGCTGGAATTAAAATGTCTCACGCGGCTGTAACTTCTCTCTGCAGGGCCATGAAGTTGGCTTGCGAACTTTACCCCTCTCGTCATATCGCTCTCTGTTTGGATCCCTACTCCGGATTGGGATTCGCTCTCTGGTGCCTTAGCAGTATTTACAGCGGGCATCACTCTATTCTCATACCTCCGTCAGAGGTCGGTTCATTATTTTTATTATTCGGTTTCATTTTTTTGGTTAATTCAACTCTTTTTTTTTCATTATTTCTATTGGTTGGTAAATTTAGCTTTTTTAATTTTGTTTATAGCAGGGTTTCTACAACTCTGGAAAACCTGGAATTCTCATGGAATTTCAATATTCATCGTGGAATTATGAAAATCTTATGGAATTTTCATTTATAGGATGGGGGTTTTTTTTTATTTAATTTCTTTACTTCATGGTGTTTATTAAGTATTACCAAAATTAATAGTGTACTTTTTTAAACAGAAAAAAACTTTAAAATATTTAAAGATATTTGAAATTTATATAAAATATTTTAAGGTGCTTAAAACTACTTTAAAATAATTAAAACCACTTTAAAGTACTTAAAACTACTTTAAAATACTTAAAACTACTTCAAAATACATGAAATTACCTTAAAATGTTTTCAAATACTTCCAAATAGTACAAAATATTGAAGAATACTACAGAATATTTAAATATACTTAAAATTACTTTTAAATACTTTCAAATACTACAAAATATTTAAATATACTCAGTATTACTTTAAAATACTTCCAAATACTTAAAATTGCTTTTAAATATTTTCAAAGGCTTCAAAATATTTAAAGCTACTTTATATTACTTTAAATAAATTCAAAAGACTTCAAAATATTTAATGATACTTAAAATTCTTTCAAAATATAATTTAAAATACTTAAAAATATTTAAAAACACTTCAAATTACTGCAAAATATTTAAATGTACTTAAAATTACTTCAAAATACTTCAAAATATTTAAAAATACTTATAAATACTTTAAAAGGCGTTAAAATACTTGAAAGTACTTTATATTACTTTAAAATACTTCAGGATATTTAAACATACTTAAAATTGTCTCAAAATATTTAAAAACAATTCAAAATACTAAAAAACATTTAAATATATTAAAAATTACTTTAAAATACTTTAAAATACTTTAAACTATTTGAGAATACTTAAAATTATTTTAAAATTTTTTCAAATACTTCCCAATACTACAAATTATTTTAAAATGCTTCAAAAAATTTTAAAATACTTAAAATTACTTTGAAATACTTAAAAGTACTTTACATTATTTTAAAATACTTTAAAATACTTTAGAATACTTAAAAATTTTTATAATGTCTTCTAAATGTTTAAAAATACTTAAAATTACTTTCAATTACGTGAAGGTACTTTATGTCACTTGAAAGCACTTTAAAATACTTCAAAATATTTAAAGATACTTAAAATTTCTTCTAAATATTTAAAAATACATAAAATTACATCCAAATTTTTCTAAGTACTTCCTAATGCTTCAAAATACTGCAAAATATTTGAAAATACTACAGAATATTTAAATATACTTAAAATTGCTTCACAGTACTTGCAAATACTTCAAAACATTTTAAAATACTGAAAATTACTTTAAAATACTTGAAAGTACTTTATATTACTTTAAAGTACTTTAAAATACTTCAGAATATTTAGAAATACTTAAAATTTCTTCCAATTGTTTAAAAATACTTAAAATTACTTCAAAATTTTTCTAAGTACTTCCCAATGCTTCAAAATACTGCAAAATATTTCAAAATACTACAGAATATTTAAATATACTTAAAATTGCTTAACAATACTTGCAAATACTTCAAAAAATTTTAAAATACTTAAAATTACTTTAAAATATTTAAAGATACTTCAAAATATTACAAAATGTTGTAAAATATTTCAAAATACTACAGAATATTTAAATATACTTAAAATTGCTTTATAATACTTGCAAATACTTCAAAACTTTTAAAAATACTTTAAATTACTTCAAAAGTCTTCAAAAATTTTAAAATTACTACTTCAAAACAGTTTAAAATATTAAAAAATATTAGTATTTTAAGTATTACATATGGTAGAAAAAATTTTTAAGATATTTTAAAAGTATGTATTTTATTTTTCTCATGGAAATCATGGAAAACTCATGGAATTCTGTGTAGAAAAATTCTTAGAAACTCTGTTATAGACAAATTTGGCAATACGATTATTTTATTTAATTATTTAATTCTAATTTAATTATTTTATGTAACTATTTAATTTCAATTTAATTATTTTATTTAATTATTTAGTTTTAATTTAATTGTTTTATTTTAATTTAATTGTTTAATTTTAATCTAATTATTTAATTTAATTTTATTTTGTTCGATTCTATTTACTTAATCATTTCATTCAATTCTTGAACGTTATTGATTCTAGTTTAAAACTAACGCAATGTTCTTCCTTGTCCAGGTTGAAGCAAATCCAGCTCTCTGGTTGTCTGCTGTCAGTCATTCCCGAGTGAGAGACACTTTCTGTTCTTATGGGGTGATGGAACTTTGCACGAAAGGATTAGGCTCTTCAGTTCACGCGCTAAAAGCAAGAGGAGTTAGTTTAGCTTGCGTTAGAACTTGCGTTGTCGTCGCTGAAGAAAGACCACGAATCGCTCTCACTACTAGTTTTAGCAAACTATTTTCTGCCCTCGGATTGAGTCCACGAGCTGTGTCTACGTCTTTCGGTTGCAGAGTTAATACTGCCATTTGTTTACAGGTATTGTTACTTAAACGCTAACTAACAACTTGTTCTAATTCCAAAAAATAGTCCAAATCTGCAAAAATATTCCGAATCTAAACAAATCTGAACCAGAACAATTCTGAATCTTAACATAACAATTCTTAATTCTGAATCTAAAAGAATTTTAAAAAAAATAAAAAAAAACAAAAGTATATTCTGAATCTAAAAGAATTAAAAAAAAAATTAAAAAAACAAAAGAATATTCTGAATCTAAAAGAATTAAAAAAAAAATTAAAAAAACAAAAGAATATTCTGAATCTAAAAAAAATTCTAAACCTAAAATATATTGCAAAAATGTACCCGAATCTTGAAAAATATTGTACTACAAAAAAGACTCTAAACCTGAAAAATGTACGGCAGTATTGTAAACAAATATTCTAAATTCAAAAAAGTGACTTTAACTAAATGTAACTTTTGAATGCAGGGTGCTTCCAGTCCAGAACCGTCGACAGTTTATGTGGATCTTCGAGCTTTGAGAAATGATCGTGTGTCTTTAGTGGAACGAGGAAGTCCTCATTCTTTGTGTCTGATGGAGTCGGGGAAACTCTTGCCAGGTGTGAAAGTCATTATTGCTAATCCGGAGACCAAAGGACAGTGTGGGGATTCTCACTTGGGCGAAATTTGGGTACAGTCGTCTCATAACGCGAGCGGTTACTTTACAATTTACGGTGATGAGAGCGATTATGCAGATCATTTTAATGCGAGACTCGTTACCGGAAATACAAACGAGGTGTACGCTCGAACTGGCTATCTTGGCTTTTTGAGACGTACAGAGTCGGTTCAGCAGTCTGTCGCTGGTGATCCCATTAACGACAGTTCAGCCTCTGAGGCCGATGCACCACCGGGCGATGCAGAACTTCACGACGCAGTGTTCGTCGTTGGTGCTCTCGATGAAGCCATTTTACTCAGGGGAATGAGATATCACCCGATTGATATTGAAAATAGTGTTATGAGGTGCCATAAGAAAATTGCCGAATGGTGAGTGATTTTTGTTTATTCGGGAAGTATTTACATTTTTGAATTTTTATATTTTTGTGTTTTTTACATTCTTGTTTTTTTACATTTTTTGTATTTTTACATTCTTGTGTTTTTACATTCTTGTTTTTTTTACATTTTTTGTATTTTTACGTTCTTGTGTTTTTACACTCCTATGTTTTTACATTTTTGTTGTTTTTACATTCTTGTGTTTTTACAATTTTATTGTTTTTACATTCTTGTTGTTTTTACATTCTTTTGTTTTTACACTGCTGTGTTTTTACATTTTTGTTGTTTTTACATTTTTTGTATTTTTACATTCTTGTGTTTTTACATTCTTGTTTTTTTACATTTTTTTGTATTTTTACATTCTTGTGTTTTTACACTCCTATGTTTTTACATTTTTGTTGTTTTTACATTTTTGTGCTTTTACATTTTTGTTGTTTTTACATTCTTGCTGTTTTTACATTCTTTTGTTTTTACACTGCTGTGTTTTTACATTTTTTGTATTTTTACATTCTTGTGTTTTTGCACTCCTGTGTTCTTACATTTTTATTGTTTTTACATTCTTGTGCTTTTACATTTTTGTTATTTTTACATTCTTGTTTTTTACATTTTTGTATTTTTACATTCTTGTGTTGCTGCATTTTTGTTTTTCTTTACATTTCTGTTTTCACATTTTTTTACATTCTTGTTTTTTACATTTTTTGTATTTTTACATTTTTGTGTTTTTACATTTTTGCATTTTTACATTCTTGTGTTGCTATATTTTTGTTTTTCTTTACATTTCTGTGTTTTCACATTTTTTTACATTCTTGTGTTTTTACATTTTTGTGTTACATTAAATCTTGTAATTTTTATCTCTCATTTTATTTTTATTTATTTGTAAATTTAGAAACCCTTTATTCTTTTTTTAAAAAAAAAAAACTACTAGTACTGCTTTTTTTTAACTACAAATTTTTTTGCAATTCACGAGTAAATTATCTTTGATATCATCAGCATCTTTTCGAAACTGTTTATAGTTTTATAAAAATATAAATACTATAATAAACTATATAATAGAATAAAATACGAAGCAATATTAAAAAAAAACTTGTAATTAAAAAGTGAAAAAAGGTTTGGAATTGAAACTTAAAAAGAACTTGGAATTGAAATTTGAAAAAATACTTGGAATCAGAACTTAAAAAGAACTTCGAATTGAAACTTGAAAGAACTTGGAATTGAAACTTGAAAAAACTTGAAATTGAAACATGAAAAAAGATTTTTAATTGAAAAGTAATAAAACTTGGAATTAAAACTTGAAAAAAGATTTGAAATTGATAAATTTTGTCTAAATCGATTGAAAAGGTTTTAATTTGTGGTTCTTATTCTATTTAATATATTCACGTTGATATAATTTAATTGATGATTTTTCACTTTTTTAGTTGTTTGATTGATATTTTTCAATGTTTATTTTTTTATTTTTACTACTAAAATTTTACTACTAAAACTGTCACATGTGTTGGATAATACTTTCAATTACCATAATCGGGATATTAACAGAGCGCTTTAAGAATGTGGAGAAATATTAATATTCTAATTGCATATCATGAGTATCTTCGCTCACTTATGCATATAATTTGCTAATTCAAGATATGAGGTTATTATGCAAGCGCTATTTTCTTACCATTTCTCGTTTTAAGACTCATTGGCCTTGACTTTGCCATTTGAAATCGAAGCTTTTTCATAATCAGGCAATATTCATTTTTATTATTAATTTCATTAATTAAAGAATTTTTCTATATTATTAATTATTAATGAATTTATTAGTACATATTAATAATTAGTTCATTACCAATTAATTACTAATTCGATTCATAATTACTATTAATTAATAATTATTCATTACTAATTCGATTCATAATTACCATTAATTAATAATTATTCATTACTAATTTATTAATAATTACTATTAATTAATAATTATTCATTACTAATTCATTAATAATTATTCATTGCTAATTAATTACTAATTAGTTATATTAATTATTTAGTAATGCAAATATTTCATCATGTTTTTAAATATTCTGTTTTATTCGAATTCAAAACATTTGTCAAATTTGTCAAATTTGTCAAGTTTGTTCAATCTGTTTTTCAAATTTCTCAACCTATTTCTGTAAAGAAGAAAACTGTGAAAAATTCCGAGAAAGTTTGAAATTTTTTAATTTATCTTTCAAATTTTGCAATCTGTCCGTAAAATTAAAATTATATTTCAATTATTTCGCATTTGAATTAATATGATTTTTAGATTTTATATTTCGATTAGACAAAATTTGAAAAAATAAAGTTAGTTAAAATACCTTGAAGAAAACAAAAAATATAATATAATAATAACAAAAGTAATAATAACAAAAGGTAATAATAACAAAAGTAATAATAACAAAAGGTAATAATAACAAAAGGTAATAATAACAAAAGTAATAATAACAAAAGGTAATAATAACAAAAAGTAATAATAACAAAAAGTAATAATAACCATTACTGTTGTACTAATATAAAAAATTCTTCATTTTTCGTTACAGTGCCGTTTTCACGTGGACCAATCTACTCGTCGTGGTCGTGGAATTGGATGGAAGTGAAAGCGAGGCACTGGACCTGGTGGCACTCGTGACAAGCGCCGTTTTGGAGGAACATCACCTTGTGGTTGGCGTCGTCGTCGTCGTGGATCCAGGTGTAGTTCCCATCAATTCACGTGGCGAAAAACAACGAATGCACTTGCGTGACGGCTTCCTCGCAGATCAACTCGATCCAATTTACGTCGCGTACAATATGTGAATGCCCAGCGATTCGAGAATTTTCATCCCTCGAAAATTGCCGCACAATTTTTTTACAAGTCACTCTCGTTTCTCATCGCATCGTGACAATACAATTACGCTATAACCCTGCTCTCTATCATTGGCGTGAGAACGTATTTTTTAGGAAATCAGGGTTACTCCAATCATCTCATCTCCGAGGCAGCAACGCACCAACGCGTTTCTTATTTATTCAAACTTTACGTAATTTACGTAAAACTACTCGGCATGTCTTATACAAAATCTTTTAAACTCTAATCAGTAATTTAAATTCTTTTATTTTATTATCGATTTTATCGCGAATTTTAAGTTTTGTAAATGTTAACTAATTCCTTGTAAGATTCTTTGTAATTTTGATGTTTTATTTAAATTGTTTTGTAACTGTTAGAAATTCACGAGATTTCGATGATTATTTTTGCTCTTTAGGAATACGTTACTCGAGACGCGTTAATTAGGAATATGAAAGTCCTTTGGGAGAATGTTACTCTCGAGGTACGTTTGTCCTTTAGCTATTTGGATCTTGATTTACGTAACGAGTCATTTTAAGTATTTGTGATAATAATGGCTCGAATTTGAGATCGACGATCGACGATCCATGAACGTGATCTAATGACTGCTGTCGCTGGTTTTTGCCAAACGCTCTTTATTTTCTTGTTCCTCTTCTTGATCACGTCACGCACATATTTTCAATGACGAATTCAACCTTGTATTTAAATGATTAATACCTAATCGTGAGAAAACCGCTCAATCATCGCTGCAATCAATTTTCGATTGCTCCCGATGGCAATCAATTATTTCGAACCTCTATTTTCTTTTTACCACGATGTACATTTGTTAATACTTTTATAATTTTATATATCCCATTATTTTAAGCGTAATGACACGCGGCACGATTCGCACATGATGATCGTGCTCACAGATTTGTACGATTCTTGTGTTGATAGATTTTTACGACTCGTGATCATCGATTTTAACGATTCGTGATAATCGATTTTAACGATTCGTGATCATCGATTTTAATGACTCGTCAACACAAATTTGTACGAATCTCGTGATGGAACGATAAAAAGCGGCCATTATGATCGTGGCGATTTAAAAGCAATTGTGACTCTTGTTTGACAAAAGCCTCGAAATCGCCACTAGTAGATGTTTGTAAATAAAAAATAATTTAAGGGTAATTAGGATCTTTGTTCTTTTGACTGACGGATTTTGTTTTGTAGTCTGCACAATTGTCTCCTCTCTCTCGTCGTTTTTAAGGAACCGTGCCATTCCGTTGAGTGATTTTTCCTTTTTTGTTTTTTTTTTGCGAATCCAACTCGCACTTGCCCGATTTTTTTTTACATTCTCATCAATAATGAGAGTGTACTTTTATTGCATATTAGCGCTCCCCGACTTCAATGTAGGCTTGTGCAATGTAGGAAAATTCGAACGTTACCCTACGCAAGGTCACGTTGATCTCATAGCTCGTACGATAGTAATTACACGGTAGAAGATCCCTGGAAAAAAATAGCATAACCCTTTCTGCGACCCCAGGGCTAATACCGAAGAACATCTCATCTGATTGTCGGTTGCGAGGAATTCTGGAATGCTAAACTATTCTTCGAATGCATCATTTTACAGAAGACTGTTATTCCCTTGAAGCCTTCATGCACTCGACTGTAGTATCATCAATCTCTAAAAACATTTTGAAACACTTGCAGTTTAACGAGAATGTCTACTCAATGGAAAAATGTCTCGTTTCTAAAACTTGAAAAGCATTTCGAATACATTGTCGATTTGAAAATCGAGTCTGAATAAAACCTTGGGTTTTTCGCAGTCAAGTGAACATTTTGTTTGTGAGCACAAGTTTCTTTTGGGGTTGAAATAAATTTGGAAATTGACATGCTTGATAAAATTCATCGCAATGTAACAAACAATAGTGATAATATGAATGATAATATAATAGTGACAAGGTAGCATCAAAATTATTAAAAATAATAATAATTATTAAAAATAACGAAAGTTCTTTGACTTAATAAACTTGATAAAAAATCGACTGAAAAGTAACATTTCAGTTTTTACTTTTATCTATTTTTCAAGCCAAAGAATAAAAATAAATTCGAAATGCTTTCACTAAAGACACTTTCGTACTTGACAATTTTGTGAATATCTTTTTCAAATTCAATGTATTTTACAGAAACAAAATACATTTTTTACCAGTGTTTATAAAAGATTTGAAAAGTCAGGTAGAAAATTGTAGGAAGTTGCTGTGTACTTTTAGAAGTTACTGTGTACTTTTTAAAGATACTGTGTACTTTTTGGAGATACTGTGTACCTTTTGAAGTTACTCTGTACCTTTTGAAGTTACTCTGTACCTTTTGAAGTTACTCTGTACCTTTTGAAGTTACTCTGTACTTTTTGAAGTTACTCTGTACTTTTTGAAGTTACTGTTTACTTTTTGAAGTTACTGTGTACTTTTTGAAGTTACTGTGTACTTTTTGAAGTTACTGTGTACTTTTTGAACTTACTGTGTACTTTTTGAAGTTACTCTGTACTTTAAGAAGTTACTGTGCACTTTAGGAAGTATCTGGAATTCTCAGGGAATTTCTTTTCCATTAAAGTAGACAATCTTTTAAATGAATAAAAAAATACAATATTTTTTGTAGAGACGGAGATTGATGAGATTAAAATAAAGAAAAATATAAAGGATGGCGACCGTCTGATGTAAAGGGACGAGTGAAAGTAATATTTAATCATGACAGCTCTAGTAATAATTAATAGAAAACAGTATTGTTTCAAAAAAAAAAAAAAAAAACGGCTGCTAATTATAAGTCAGGGTCTTTTTTGTAGTTTGAAACGTGACACAAGACTCTGCCTCAACTTTTGCCTTTTGCACAAACCTATCCGTGGGGCTGAAAATGAATGTTCAAGAGAGCGTAGACTTTACGATAAAAATTACTTTTCTATTTTATTCAACTTTTATGCACAATTTTAACAACTTAAAACAGTTTTTATAAACAGCCGGCTTTTAACATTTTTATATTCGAATGTTCGAATAGACACATTTGAAATGGGATTTTGAAACCCCTTTTGATCGTAGATTTTTTGTAATTGAGCTTTTGTGATTGAGCTTTTGCGATTGTAAATCTTTTGTGATTGTAAATCTTTTGCGATTGTAAATCTTTTGTGATTGTAAATCTTTTGTGATTGCAAAGCTTTTGTGATTGCAAATCTTTTGTGATTGTAAATATTTTGCGATTGTAAATCTTTTGTGATTACAAAGATTTTGTGATTGCAAAGCTTTTGTGATTGCAAAGCTTTTGTGATTGCAAAGCTTTTGTAATTGTAAATCTTTTATAATTGCAAAAACAAAACGAAAATATTTTCTATTTTTTCGCAACAGTTTTTTGTTCCGATTATTATACAATTACAAGTCTTTTATAATTTCAAGAAATACGATGCAATTTTAATTTGTAAAGAATGTACAATTATAAAGGACTTCTGATTATAAAAGATTTGCAATTTTACATCTCTTTTAAATATTTACAGGGATCACGGGCTGGCTTTTTTCTCTTCTTCGAAATTTAAAAAAGTCCTAATTTTTATCCGTTTCAGGATAAAGTGATCCTCGTGATTAATAGAAATTGCGTTTTTGCCAAGAGAACTTGAATTTCTTTTATTAAAAAAAATTGCAAGCTTTTTTTTAAAAAATTAAAGCTTGAGAATTAAAGCTTCAAAATTAAAGCTTGAGAATTAAAACTTTAAAATTAAAGCTTTAAAATTAAAGTTTGAAAATTAAAGCTTGAAAATTAAAGCTTGAAATATTCAAATGCTATTGAAAGTTTTTATATTAAAAGCTATTAAAAGCTCTTGCATTTAAATGTTATTTGTATCCTGCGTATTTTACTAATATTTAGAGCCTTTGTATTTAAATGGCAGTATTCAAATATTTTATATTTGAAGAATAACATTTAAATCTTTGATAAAGAAAAAACTTTTAACCCTCTTTACTGGAAAACAAAATATTCCACGCGTATTAAAAATAAAATATTTAAAAACATTTTTAGACCATATCTGCAATAAAAAATTATACTTCGATTTAAAACTTGATAAACATTTTATAACTAAAGTAATTAAGTTGTAATGCTATTAAATAGAATAATATTTAATGCAATTAAATGCACGCAGTTTTTATAATTATAAATAATAAATACTTTATTTTATTGTATAATAAGTACTTTATATTATTGTATAATAAGTACTTTTATTATTGTATAATAAATACTTTTGTTATTATATAATAAGTACTTTTTATTATTATAAAATAAGTACTTTTATTATTATTATAGAATAAGTACTTTTTATTATTATATAATAAGTACTTTTATTATTATTATATAATAAGTACTTTTTACTATTGTATAATAACTACTTTTTATTATTAAACAATAACTACTTTTTATTCTCATATTTACTAAAAATCCATTTCATAAATTCCACAAAATTACAAAAATGTAACAAAAATCGAGCCAATGCTCCAACAAAGAAACTACATTTCAAAAGAAAATAGAAAAGAAATTATTATCGTACTTGATCAATAGTGAGGATATTTGGTTGTATAATGTATAAATGTTGATATTAGTAGTAGGAATGTGGAATACTTGTCATATTGATTGTAAAATCGTCGATTCCCGAAGTCGGTAAAATTTATTGCGCTTGATATTTTGTTTTTTTCTTCAATTCAACGACTAGAATTCGAGGAGAGTCTAGTGCCGTGTATATATGCATTAAAAAAATTCTTTTTTTTAATAAATCTCCATTGTCAGAGATTTTTAAATTAGTTTGTATTGTACGTTAGGTATACTATGATTATTACTGTCACACCCAATATCGCATGGTGTTAATATCGCCAGACTAATATTACTTTAGAACGTGTACCGTTCATCTTTCGCATTGACCCGTAATCCAGATGAATCCTCACGAGAATTAAATCGAGGTAACGCAAAAACAAAATATAAATTAAACTGTCCACACAGTTTGTTATTTCAGTTTTATTTTTTTTTTTTAAATACAATTTAAGTCGCCTCGAATTACATTCTCGACTATTAACACCGCATACATCCATTTTTCATATGTACGTACGCATACATACATACATACATGCATATAAATAGACACACGTTTGTAATCAACTTGATATTTACGAGAAAAGTCGCACAGATCGAGACAGTTATCAATAAACGTAATGTACATTTTTTACGAGAGACCATCTTATTCAGATTAATTTTTCTTTAATCCTTGCTAATACTGACGTAATTAATTCTTTAATCATAAGTTTCAGGTTGATTTGATTTTGTGCTCTGTATATTTTGTATTTTTAAATCGGAATATCAAAAATTTTGGGTATGCAAAATATAAAAATTTTGTGTATTCAAAATATATAAAATTTTGTAAATGCAAAATACCAAAAATTTTGTGTATGCAAAATATCACAAATTTTGTATATGCAAAATACCAAAAATTTTGTGTATGCAAAATATCACAAATTTTGTATATGCAAAATACCAAAAATTTTGTGTATGCAAAATATCACAAATTTTGTGTATGCAAAATATAAAAAATTTTGTATATGCAAAATACTTGAAAAGCTTTTTTAAAGTCTGTGGAATTAAAATTTCAAATTAATTTTAATTTACATGTGCAAAATATCTAAAATTTTGTACATGCAAAAGGTTTAAAAGCTTTTTTAAAATCTAGGAATTAAAATTTCGGGTTTATTTTAATTTACATTGTTTTGAAAGAGAATTTTAAAAATTAGAACTTTCAGGAGGATATTATAATTTATTTTTCTTTAGCTTAATAAACTGAAATAAAAAATAAATTAGAATATATTGCTTACCAAGCAATCTAAAGTAATGAAAAAATATTTCCTTTATAAGAGCAAAAAATGCTACAGTTTTTATTCCAGTAAAATCCAGATTTCGTTTATTAAATTAAAAATTGCATAATAAAAAAAATAATAAAAAAAATAAAATAGTTCGTTTTTGGGCCAAAAGGCTGAAATAAACTGTTATTTATATTTTCAGTAAAACCTAAATAATAAAAATTATTAACATAATGATTGCCTATAGGTAATTATTATTATTATTATTATTATTAAAAAATTTTATTGCAAATTCTTTTATTTCAACAGTAAAAAAACTTGTTTAATAGTGTTTTTATCTTGATTTATTATCTAGCAAATAAAGTATCAATTTTTTTGAATTCATTTGTATCTATTGTTGATATTAATTATTTTTTTAAAATTTATTTTTATTATTATTGTTATTCTTATTATTATTATTGTTATTCTTATTATTGTTATACTTATTATTATTGTTGTTATTCTTATTATTGTTATTCTTATTATTATTATTGTTGTTATTATTATTATTGTTCTTGTTGTTATTCTTATTATTATTATTATTATTATTATTATTATTATTATTATTTTTATTTTTATTTTTTTTTAAATTGCCTCTCGGGTGCTAAAGATTTACATTTATTATTATTATTATTATTTTTGTCCCAATAACTTTCTTTCTAAATATTTATTAAATAAATCTTCGGAACGCTTTGAGTTATGAATAATTTGAAAATTCAAATCGATTGACCCACGTGACCAATCGTCAGGTGTGCCATATTCATGTGTATACAAAAATAGAAATTCTTTTAATAAAATACTAAAATTTCAAAGTCTATCACTTTGTCTGCATCCAACGTTCTGTTCAAACCGTATTTACGAAACGAGAGACACAAATTATAATTCATCTATAGAATAATAATTTGTTTTAAATCCAAATTTTGTAATTTGAAATTTTGAAACAACGCTAATCAAAATGCAGTTGGTCAGCCTGATAATTTGACTCGCAAAGTCAAGTTGACAGTTGACAGAAAGAAGAAGAAGAAGAAGAAGGCTTGAAAGTTGAAAGTTACCACGCCAAGCCGGCAGTTGTGTGTCGTACAGTGCAGAGTTCCAGCAAAACAGTCTTTATTCGTCTATCGAGGTGTATCGAGGTACGAGGACTTGATTGTGACTTGATTTTACTTTGTAGCTGCAAGTTTTCATAACCTCGAATTAGCCAAAGTCAAATATTGCAGGTGCGCTTTCAGTTGAGTGTTTAACATTTTAAATTTGCATCTTGGGAAAAATGTTCGCCTGTTTTCTGGAACCTATTCATCGTCGTCGTTCCCGGGATTGTTGACACATCGATTTAATACTGACGCTTCCCAACTTTAAAAAAAGCGTCTTCTCCAAGAAGTTACCCGGAACTTTAAACCGTAAGTTCACGTGCATTTGACATTTCTTATTGTAAACAAGACACCGTTGAATCGACATTTCTGCAGGTAATGTGCCATTATAATATCATTGATTATCTTTATTTACAGTGTTAAAGTACGTTTGTTTTAAAATTTTTGTAGATTTATCGGTTTTTCCAAGTTTTTTTTGCAAGCGGTCAAATTGGCGGTTCCTAACCTCTCAAATTTTGGCAATGATTTGTTTACTTTTTAAATTGGCGAATTTCAATTCAATTTGTGATAAGTCTTTTGGATTTTGGAACAAAAGTGTTAAATTAAGTTGCAAGAACACTATTTAAGATTCTAATGATTTTAAATGATGTTTTTCTAATGATTTAAAATGTTAAATAAATGTAGAATATTTTAAAAATATTACAATTGTCTTATAATCTAAAGTGTAATTCAAGTTTCAGTTTATTCATATTTAAAATTAAAGAACCAAAGGAATATTTCATTTTTGAATTTTGATTAGAAGTATAGAAAGAAATTAGTAACACTATCAGCTTTTAGTAACAAAACTACTAATACGAAAGCAAAAACTAATTGCGATTATTATCATTAACTTTAACAAAAGAATGTCAAGGAAAATCGATTCGTTTCCTTCTGTACTTTCTCATATTTCTTTTTGAATATAAAAATTCGCAACCCTTTTTAATTAACGAAGAAAGCAAGAAGCAAGCTTTCGCAACATTTATTTATCATTTTTATTAATTCGATTAGTTGTTAATTATAAACTTTCACGCCAAAGAGTTTTCCAAAAACATTTAAATTAGCAGAAATAGCATATTATTCAGCATATTAAGCATATTATATTATAGAAGCATATATTTATTTTGAGCCAAATTTTATTAGTTTTTTTTGTTATACTATTTTTTATTATTTATTTTTTGTTATACTATTGTTTTTATTATTTGTTTTTTGTTATACTATTTTTATTATTATTTATTTTTTGTTATACTATTTTTTTATTATTTATTTTTTGTTATACTATTTTATTATTTCTTTTTTGTTACACTATTTTTCTCTTTATTTATTTTTTACCACCCTATGCTTTTTATTATTTATAACACATAATTTACATTCATTTATTGTATTAAACTTTTCATGAAAAATACACGCTTTTATTTTTTAAAATTTTTTTTAAAATATAATTCTTTCAGTTTTTTTACATACATTCTTCTTTAATAGAATTTTTCGTTATTTTCTAAAATTCAGTCTCAAATATCGACAGTTTACTATTTTTATATCGATATAGTGCTGAAAGGTTACGGTTTTTAAAGGAAGCAAGTCGGCTCAAAGTAAATTCTATTTTAAAACTGATGGGAACCGTCCATGTGTTTTAACAGTCCTTATCGTGAAGTTTGTGATATGCATATACATTACCCTTCACTCAAGTGCAATTTTTGCCTATCATTCGAATAAATTTTCAATTGTCGTGTTTCTTTTCAATTAAAAGAGACGTGCTGCAAGATTTGTTTTTGTAAGCATTTTTCTCCACAATATAAAGAAATCTTTAAATCAAGTTGATTTAAATTTTACATAATACTTTTACATTTATATTTTCATTTTGAAATTAAATTACAATTTATTAAATTTTCAAATTACATTTGTAACTAAATTGTAATAGAACTAAATTATAATTTAATTTTCTAACTAAATTGTAATTATTTTTAGAACTAAGTTTTAGTTTTTAGAACTAAGATTTAGTTTTTAGAACTAAGTTTTTGTTTTTAGAACTAAATTTCAGTTTTTAGAACTAAATTTCAGTTTTTAGAACTAAATTTTAGTTTTCAGGACTAAGTTTTAATTTTTTAAACTAAGTTTTAGTATTTTAAACCAAGTATTAGTTTTTTAAACCAAACATTAGTTTTTTTAAACCAAGTATTAGTTTTTTAAACCAAGTATTATTTTTTTTAAACCAATTTTTAGTTTAGAACATTTACAATTTAATTTGTAATCGAATATTCATTAATCTGATTAACACTGTTTATTTTTTAATCTGCAGACGTTGAAAAAATTGATGGAAATTGTCAAAAAATTGAGTTTGTTGTTAGTGAATTTAGTCCGTTGTTAGTGAATGAATTACAATGTTTGTTGATTGCTTTTTAAATTTTGTAGTGTCAGCGGACGCGTGGAAAACTTTCATGAAAATATTCCAAGGGCTGAAACCAGTTTGTGACGTAATACGTAATTCATGAGAGCTCCTCTTCGAAATTTAAAAAAAAGATTGGATCTCGTTTCTCCTGGTGTACTTTCGGAGGCAGATACCTCCCGGGAGGCAAATCTTGACTCTTAGAGCCAACAAGTTAGTGGAATAGAGTACACATTTTAAAATACTATAGAGAACTAATTTAAATCTCCCAGTCTCTCGATTTGGTCTATATTTAAATTTAAACTGGCTTCGAGTTCCGCATTGTCAGTCTTTTTGCCAACATTACATCAATTATAATATTTAGTTGGTTTAGACAAAAGAAAACTCTTAGCAGATCATAAAATTCTATGACACAGATTTCTAATTCGGTGCCCTTCTAATTATACCTCAACATTTTTCAGACTCAATTAGTTTCTTAAGGGCCAGCAGAAATTAATAGAATGAAAATTTAGCAGATGAGGAAAAATAAAGTGGAATATTTCAAAATTGAAAAAGGGTCAATAGGAAATTGAATAGTAATTAATAAGAAGTCGGATTCGAATAATAATCAATTAGAATTCGAATAATAATGAATTAGAATTCGAATAATAATAAATTAGAATTCGAATAATAATAAATGAGAATTCGAATAATAATAAATTAGAATTCGAATAATAATAAATTAGAATTCGAATAATAATTAATAAGAAATTGAAATCAATAAAAATAATAATAATCAATAAAAAATTGAAATCAATAAAAATAATAATAGTCAATAAGAAATTGAAATCAATAAACATAATAATAATAATCAATAACGAATTAAATAATGATAAATATAATGCAATTTAAAAAATAGCATTCGGTGTATAAAAATCGTTAGATTATACTACACGAGTGCAATTGTTGTTTCTTCTTATTTTCCTTTTTATTTTTTACGAGTGCGATTGCATCCACTTTTTTGTATTTTTTATTTACTGATTAGTTTTCCATAACGATATTAGAAAGTTTTTCATAGAGTAAATAATTTTTTTATTGCCAAAAGAAATGTCGTTTTATCGCCAAAAGAAATGTCTTTTTATCGCCAAAAGAAATATTCTTTTATCGCCAAAAAAAATATTCTTTTATCGTCAAAAAAAATATTCTTTTATCGCCAAAAGAAATATTCTTTTATCGCCAAAAGAAATATTCTTTTATCGCCAAAAGAAATATTCTTCTATGGGCAAAAGAAATATTTTTTATCGCCAAAAGAAATAGTTTTTAAATAGCCGATGTGTTCAAATATTTTTTAATGAGTCAAATAATGTAGAATTTCGTGAAAGTAAACAAATGTGGTATTCTGAATTTTTAAACCCCCGCAGACTGCAAATAAATCACAAGATACAAAGAAGTAATTATTATTTAATACATCTTAATCACCGAGATTAGGAATCATCCATAATCGTTTCGTGATAAGGAAAACTCATAAAACTTTTTATCTTATCTGTTGATTGTAATTTTCAATTGCTTTAATTTGCTGAGAATTTCGCTTTATTTTTATTTTTAAAGATTTATGAAATGTTGTTCTGATTAAATAAATATTTTTTTATAGTATTGTTTTGATTATAAAAATATTGTTTTATAATATTCTTTTGATTATAAAAAAATTGTTTTACAATATTCTTTTGATTATAAAAATATTGTTTTACAATATTCTTTTGATTATAAAGAAATTGTTTTACAATATTGTTTTAAAGATGATTATTAAAAATATCTAAAATTAATATTGTTTCTATTAAATAAGTTTTGTTTTAATTAAATAAATATTGAAAATTGTTTTGGTGGGCTAAATTTTAAAGATTAGTTGCTTTAAGTTTTAAATTTATTTAATTCATTCATTTATAAGGAGCGAAATATCATGATTGCTTTTTAATGAAGGGAATTAGTAAAAATAGTTTACTTGAATAGGACTTGAAATAAAAAAATTTTAATGGTATTTAAATAATTGATGGGCATTTACGATAAGAAAACAATTTAAGGAAATCTAACTACATTCCAATTCTGCTGATTATTTTTAAACTATTAACTTTTATAGATAAACTCGCAAAGTAAATAAGGCAAAATAAAAGCCACTGTAAAGGTTTAATTTTAAAGTCAAATATAGACAATATTAGTTTTCTTTTATCTTTTATTTGATGCACAAATATTTTCTATTTGATGTTCAAACATTATATTTTATATATGCGGGTTTTATTTGATTTTGTTATTAGTTTTAGCTTCTACACATTTTATTCAATTTTATAAATATTTGTAGTTAATTATCTAAATATTTTTTGTTGACTATCTAAATATTTGTTGTTGATCAAATTTTTGCAGTTGGTTAAATATTTGTTGTTGATTAAATATTTGTTGATTAAATAGTTGTTGTTGATTAAATATTTGTTGATTAAATAGTTGTTAATTAAATATTTGTTTTTGATTAAATATTTGTTGAATAATTATTTGTTGTTGATTAAATATTTGTTGAATAAATATTTGTTGTTGATTAAATATTTGTTGAATAAATATTTGTTGTTGATTAAATATTTGTTGAATAAATATTTGTTGAATAAATATTTGTTGTTGATTAAATATTTGTTGAATAAATATTTATTGTTGATTAAATATTTGTAATCGTTTAAATATTCCCAGTTAATTACATAAATATTTTTATAAGTTATAGTATTGTTAAGCCTTGTTTTAAAATTGTCTTAACATCAATCTTTTTGAACGAATAAGTAATAAAAAAAATGCTTGCAATTTTTTCGTTTGCGAAATTTCGGAATTCAACCTTCTATTTTTACTTTTTTTTTGTCTTAACATTGACAAAAGGGTGTAGCTGGTGGTGGTGTAGACTATAAGTTAAATCGATATTCTTGTAACTACATGACAGCACCTACATCATAATGAAGGCAACAAGTAATGGTTCTAAATTTTTGAAATATTCTCTGCTCCTTATACATTTTTGCGATCATAACTAATTTTCTTCTTTTTTAACATTCATTAACGCTCTATGCATACAAACTCTGTTTACTTAGTTTATTTCTAAGCTAATTTTGAATCTAATTTTGACTTTAATATTAAATTTTAACTGTTAATCAAACGTCTTTGCGAGAGGAAAACTTAATTAAAAAATGTTTAATTGAATTAGCAAACAATTGAAAAAGATGGAAAATTAAATTTAAAAAATGCAAACGAAAAGGAGAAAAACTGCGAAAATTTTAATAAAATGAAAGAAAGGGAGAAAGAAAGAAATAAATAAATAAATAAAATAATAAAGAAATAAATAAAGAAATAAATAAATAAAGAAATAAATAAATAAATAAAGAAAGAAAGAAAATTTCTTAATGAAAAAAGAGTAAGCTAATAAACTTGTGGAATTTTTTATTTATTATATTAGAATACGTCACATACCTTGTATCACTTTCTGTAATCAAGAACAGAATATAACCGTTAATCAAGTATGGAAATCGATCCTTCTTCAATTACTGTCACTAAAATATTTTATACTTTCTGCGTTATTGCTAAAATGACGATTAACAATCCGTTTTGAAATTGTAAACGACGTGTGAAAATCGAAATTTCCAGTAGTTCCTTCTTGTTTAAATAAAAATTATTGTTTAATTATTAATACTTTATTAATAATATATTTTAACAATTTCTTACAGTTAAACTTTTTAGAGCAAACATTTTTATTGGCGCTTAATTAATGTAAGAAACTAATAACATTATTTCAAATAATTTTTGAAATAAACTCTAGTATTAAATGTCTATTCATCGAATTTTTAGTATTTCATAAAGAATAATTCTTAAAAATTAAAAATATAATGAGAAAATAAATAAAACAAGGCTTCCCTATGAGGAAGCAAAAAGTAAATATAATAAAATAAATATACTAAAATTATAAATATAATGAAAAAATAAATATAATAAAATAAATATACTATAAATATGTAATAAATAAAATATACTAAAATTATAAATATAATGAAAAAATAAATATAATAAACTAAATACACTAAAAATATACTATAAATATAATAAATAAAATAAATAAATCAGTACATAAAGTGTTACAAATGTATGCGAAATGCAGAACATTGATTAATTTACATACTTAAAGACAATCAATTAATTAATGGTATTAATAAATCTAATACAAATTAAATAACATAAATTAACTCTTGACATTAAAAGTAACATAATTAGTTGATTAGTTGTGCGTCTATTTCTATGTTTGATTAGATAATATTTATTTTTATCCGTGTTTCCACTCAAATATATTATTATGTCATTTATTATCAACTTTTAATAACAACAATAGAAACAATTCTAGCTTTTATCTATTTTTTATTTGCAAAAGAACGCGAGTAAAAAATAGTGTAAAATAAATACGCTTTTTATATTATATCAAAAATTGTATATGTAGTTGTACAATTTATTTTCATTTAACATTAACATCTGTCATGTTAAAGTTAAAGAGTTTAAAAGTTAAAAGAAAAATTAATGTTAAATTTATACAAAAGAAAATATAGAAAAGAAACCATGAAAGTAAAATTCGCAATCTCCTTTTCATTTCTATTTAAATAAATTTAATTTAATACATACATAAACGGGCAAAGCTCTTAAATTAATTATTAATTTATTTATTTTGTACTTTGTGAACCTCTTTTTTTTTACAAAAAAATGCTTTTTACGATTTTGTCTTTTGGACAACTTTTACATATTTTTATTTTATTTTACAAAAATACACGGGACAAGCAATATAATTTTTTGATTTTCATTAAAGAACATTTGAACACATGTATTAATGTTTAGTAAGTAAAATAATGTATTCAACTTTTAATTTTTATTTTTTTAAACATTCTTTGTTTCAATTTTTTAACGAATTTGAAAAAAAACATTACAGAAATAATTTTTAATTTTAATTTATAATTTTATTTATCTCATTAAAAATCTTATCGACTTTTCGAGAATTTTTTTAACGAATTTGAAAAAGATATTACAGAAATAATTTATAATTCTCATTTATAATTTATAATTTTATTTATAATCTCAGTAAAAATCTTATCGACTTTTCGAGAAAGAAAACTTGTCTACAAGAACAGTATTAAAAATAATCATCTTGTCAAAGAATTATTAATTAAAGATAATTCGTATTTTGGTTTTGATTAATTATTTTTTCTATAAATAAATAAAGCAGGAAAAGCTAATTTAAATGTGAATTTCATTCACTTGCAATTGATTACGGGATTAAAAGAGTGACAGATTATAGCATCTTGGGAAAAAAGTTAATAAAAAAGGAAAAAAAAAATTTTCATGGTTTATAATTAATTATAGTCGATATATTTTTTTAACTCCTAAGGTATTAACCTTCGTGGTAGTTTGACAGTATTGGTGTTCTGGATACGCTAGCTTGTCTCTCACTTTTCAATTAGTTTAATTGCTCATATTTGCTGACCATCAACACGCAACATCCCGTGACAATGATTCACCGAAATTGATGTTGATCTTGAATTCTTTACTTTACACAACTTCAATTTTTTTAACACATTTTCGGTTCATTTCATACTTAAATAATGTAGAGAATTTTGCTTTTAATTTTTACGTTCTCATCAATAATGAGAGTGCATTAAAAATGTGCGATTTTTTTAAATAAGTTTAATTGAAAAATTTATTATTTAAAATTTATTTTTTTATAATTCATTACATTTATTATAATATAATTGTTATGTAACTTTTAACTTTAACTTTATTGCTTTATGTATGCCCTTTTCAGGCGTTTACATTTTTTTACCTTTCTCACAAACGATCACTTAATATAAGATTCATAAATATAATTGTTATGTAAATATATTATATACATTTGCCATTTATTTTATAAACAAAATGAGGGGAATTTTAATTTTTTAAATCGTTTTGCTTCCTCATAGGGAAGCATTGTTTCTAATAATAATTAGGCTGTTCAGATTATTGTAATTGTGACGCGCTCCGAAGAAAGGCACCTTAGAAGGAAAAAATTATAGGTTAGGTTTGATGATTGTTTTAACTTGATTAAAGCTTCCTTTTTAATTACCTGCAGCCGAAAATAATTTTCCTTGATAGTGTACACACAAAATATTCACAAAAAACTCCCGTTTGATTGCAAAGAATTAAAAATGAATCTTTAATGTTGATAAATTATCTTCAAACATAACCTATAATCGTTTGCTTCTATGGTCCCTTTCTTCGGAGCGCGACATAATTATTATCGTTATGTGAGATTCTTTTTTTCTTTCTTTTGAAAAATGCGGCTAAAATATGTAATTAATATTTTTAACGACTGTGTTTTATTTTATTTAATTTAAGGAATAAACGGGCTACAAAAAATACCCTTTTACATAGAGCCCTTTTATTTTTTTTTCTTTTACTCGAAAAGAATGATATTTTTTAAATTAAAATTTCAACGAGTTACAAACTCATCTCAACAAAATTATTATCGTTATTATTATCGTTATTATTATTATTATTATTATTATTATTATTATTATTATCATCGTTATTGTTATTATTATTATTATTATCATCGTTATTGTTATTATTATTATAATCGTTATTGCTATTATTATTATTCTTATTTTTATATTATTACTACATTGCTATATTATTATTATTTTAAAAAAATATTATTTGAAATTAAAATAATAATTATTAAAATGTTTGTCAGGATTTCTGATTTTTGGTTCAATTAGTAATTTTGTTTCGAGTAGTAAAAAAATTTGAGGAGCCTAATAAAGTAATTAGTCTTAATTTTGTGACATTATAATATATTATTAATATAATTGACTGTCATGTTTATCAGATCCGATGTACGAAAAAGGGAAAGCAAGAAAGCTATTTTTTATTGGAAAATCGTGGTAGACGGATATTATGGTTACGCGTTGATTATAGTGTACGAGGGTGAATATAATCCGTAATTATAGAGTTTCGTCTGTTTGTTTTGTTTCACTTTGATAATTGAAGGAAAATTGTTGTAAACACATAAGTGTATTCAATTAAATAAAACTCATAGTTTGAATATCAGTTTAAAAAAAAAATTTGATTTAGAGTTTTTAGGGATTAAAAATTATGATTTATATAAATAAATTAATTAATTAAAATATTATATAATTTAATTCTTTTTAATTCTTTTTTTAATTATATATAATAGTTTATTGGTTCAAAGACGTTTTGTCTATACAAAGAAGTTGTTACTATAGGTGTAATTTATAAATTATTTGATTTGAAATTATAATTATTTGAAATTATTATTGATTATTATTTGATATTTATTATTATTTTTTTAATTATTTAAGTTATATGAATTAATATTTATATAAATAAATATACATAAATAAGTAAACAAATAAAAAAATATATTTATAAATTACTATTTAATTAAAGTAATACTAATAAATAAATAATTCATAGTTTTTCGAAATATCATTTAGTAATACAGAAAGTAATATTTGATGAATTTATAATATGAATTAATAATATGAATTAATAATATGAATTAATAATTAATTTCATTGAATTAAAATTAAACATAATCCTTAATAATAATTCAA
>WNHD01000060.1:85269-125617 GCA_011057455.1 Ganaspis sp. Gsp50
AATATGAATTAATAATTAATTTCATTGAATTAAAATTAAACATAATCCTTAATAATAATTCAAAAATGTTTCGACAAAATTTGGAAAAATTGATCCTTGAAGTATTAAAAGTTTTTCTACTTTGTTTTATTTTTTATTTTATTTAATTTAATTCATTAATTTTAATTTAATTTTTTTGTTTTCCTTTAATAACAGTTCTAAAAATTTATTTTGCGTTTTTTTATCAGTTTTAAAAATATTTTGTTTCTTGATTAACAGTTTTAAAAATATTTTTCTTTTTGATTAACAGTTTTAAAAATATTTTGATTTTTATCAACAGTCTTACAAAATCGTTGTTTTTAAAATATTTTGGTTTTTTTTAACAGTTTTTATTTATTTTTATTTTTATTTTATTTGTTTTACAAAATTGTTGTTTTAAAAAATATTTGTTAAATGTCTTTGCTGTCTTAATATTTGTTGTTGTTTTGTGGGGCGTTATTTTTCGAACAAAAATCTAATACAATTGAAATTGATTTAAAAGAATGATGAAATGAGAGCTTTTTTAATTGCCTTTAAATTGGTTGCTTAAGAAAGTAATTAATTTTAAAAAGTGTCGCCTCTTCGCCCTCGACATAATCAGTTTTGCTCTTTTCCATCATTGACTGAAAGAGATGACAGTCAACGATCCAGTTGGTACCAGTCGCTACTGCATTCTCTCGATTACAGTTTGAAATTGTTTTAAAAAATTATTCTAAAAACGCGTGTTATAAATTATAGACAATTATAATTAATAAAAATCTGTGCTAAAATTGTGGGAATATAAAGTGAATAAAACGTCGTCGCATTTAGAACAACGTACGTAAAAATGTTTAATTTTCTCTATCGTAAACTATAAAAACAAAGTATCCTCTTCAGGAAGCAAAAGATTAAGATACTTTTTTAAATAAACAATTTTTTAATATTTGAAACATTATTTTAATAATTTATCAACAAAGTGTCTTAATTTAGAAAAGAATATTTTAATTTACCAAACAAATATCTCAGTTTAAATTATAATAAATAAACTATTAAATAAATAAACAAACTATTAAATGAATAAATAAACTATTGAATAAATAAACTATTGATTAAATAAACTATTGAATAATTAAACTATTGAATAATTAAACTATTGATTAAATAAACTATTGAATAAAGAAACTATTAAATGAATAAAAAAATTAATTAAAAAAATTAATTTATCAACAAATATTTTAATTCATCAAAAGGATTCAATTTATATTGAAGAAAGTTTAATCCAAATGCTGGGAATAATTTTTGAAGAAAAAAAACTGCTTTTGTTAAAATAAAATAAAATGTTTATAAAATGCGAGTATAATAAAAATCCTTATAATATCCTTTCTCTGCCTGGAAGCAAAATTTTTTACGAAACTAAATTATTAAATTCGTTTAAAACATTAGATGTTCTTACAAACGTCAACAATTAAAATTCTTGAATGGAATTCTGAAATTGTGATTAATCAGGAAATTTTCTGTAAATATTGCACGCGGATAATTTGAAAAGTGACATTTATAAAGCTGCCGATTCATCATTTCATGAAAGACACTGATCTTGAGTTTCAAATGAATGAATTAAAATTTTTTGATTTAATCAATTATAGATTTTTTTTAAAAAAAAGTAAGAGATGATTAAATCGAGGATTAAATTTTGTGCCAATTTCGTGCAAATGAATTAAAGCAGCATGCACTTAGATTTCGCGTTTTTTGTGAAAAGAAAGTCGTTTTGTTTTTAAACGATTATAACAGATTCGTTTATTTAATTGTTCCCACGGGAAAAATAAATATCAGGTCAGTTAAATGAAAAAATAATCACAATGGATGTGGGTTTTAATTGTCGTCAATTGAAGTGATGTCGCAAAACATACAGAACTGACTAGAATTAATTTTATGTAACGTCATTTTGTCGAATCCGTTAATGAGAAACGTTTTTTGATGACACGTGCTTTAATTTATAAAAATCGTAATTTTGTAGAACCGATTGCCTTGTAGAACCGAGTGCATTTTTAATAATGCAAATTAATATTTTTGCGAATGAGTATTTATTATTTTAATTATTAAATCGTTTATTAACAATTTTTCTTATTTATTATTTTTAATAGTTTTGTAAATTAATTTTTTTGCAGCTGAATAATCGGTATTTTTAATATTAAATAATTTATTAACCATTCATTTTTATTTATATTTTTTAATTTTTATTTTTTTGTAATTTATTTACGTCTACATTAATTTTTATTGAATAATTTAAATTTTGTCTTACAAAAGACTACAGATTTTAAATAATATTTTATTTGACTCAAAAGAATTTTGTTGGACTAATTTTAAACAATTTATATTTTTAATTTATATTTTAACTTTATATTTAACTTTATATTTTATAATTTATTTACTAATCTGATTTTGAATTTCCTTCATTTATTTATATTTTGCTTCCTTATAGAGGAAGCATTGTAATCATGACGATTTTTTATTTTTGTTTAATTTGTACAAGTTTGATTTTACTTTGATTTTTAACTTTTGATACTTAATTGTATGTAATAAAAGTTTTAAAAGAACAAGGGAAAATGTCATCGCTTGAATATTAAATGTTTTTATCTAAAAGTTTCGAAATTCAAATCACTGATTTTTTATTTTGATAGAAAGAATCTTGTTTCACTTATTCGAAAATTTTTTGCATAAAAAAAGCGGTACGATTGTTTAAGTGCATTAAATTTTCCTATTTAATTAATTTAAGTAATTGTTTTTAAAAATAGGAAAGGATTATTACTTATTTAATTAGTGTTAAATAAATGAATAATCCTTTCCTATTTTATTCCTATTTTAATCACTGTTAAATAAATAAATATTCCTTTCCTATTTTTTAAAATAATTACATTTTATAGTCTGTTGGAAAATATTCTTGCAAGATATCCAAAATTAATTTTTATTAATTTCTTTTGAGGCGTTTTGAGATAGAAAATTGCTCCAAAACAAATTTAATTTAAATTTTGTAAAAGTACTTATGATTATAAAATGAAATTAAATAATTCTAATAGTAAAATTAGGAAAATAATAATAATAATAATAATAATAATAACAATAATAATTTTATTTTTAAAATAAAATTTTGAAAATAAAATAAAAAATGTTATTTTTTTTACATAAACATAAACATAATAATAATAATAGTAATAATAATAATAATAATAATAATAATAATAATAATAATAATAATAATAAAATCGAAAATCGTCACGATTACAATGCTTCCTCTTTAAGGAAGCAATAATAATAATAATAATAAATCGAACATTTGTAAACAAAATAGTTCTGAAACAGAAAAAGATGAAAATAAAAGTGAATTTTCAAAAGAAATGAAATAAACAATTTAGTATTTTTTTTAATTAAATTAAAAAAGTAATATTGTGGTGATTATTATATTATTATAATTATTGTAAATAATGGTGATGAACTTTGCAGGAAAATTGAATGAGCCAATAAGTCTTAATAAGAAGCGATAAAGACGTTATTGGAAACGTGTTTTAATTCATCTCTGAAGAGTATAAGTTTCTCTCGGTTGACATTTTTGCTGTTTACGAGGTTACAGTAGATTTGATTGCGAATATTTATAAAGGTAAAACTAATACTAAAGTCTCTAGTAATTGAGAGAAAGGCGTGCACTGGTTTCTCTTTATGACCCCCTTGTATTTCTGGCACAAGGTTTCAGAACACGGGCCACACAAATGAGGTTTTTGAGATCGTTTTTTTAAAACCATTATAAAAACTATAAAAACGACTTGAAACATGTATGAATCACGCGCCACATGATTCAACTTTGTTCTAGTCACTTTACAATAAATTGCTTTTTAATCATTTTTTTTTAAATTTATTTTCAACATTTTTTTCCATGTTTTATTTTGTTCAACTTTGTTCTAGTCACTTTACAATAAATTGCTTTTTAATCATTTTTTTAACATTTATTTTCAACATTGTTTTAAAATGTATTTTTAACACTTTTAAAATTGTTTTAAAATGTATTTTTAACATTTTTAAAATTGTTTTAAAATTTATTTTTAACACTTTCTTAAAATTTTTTTAAAATTTATTTTAACATTTTTTTCAATTTTATTTTTAACATTCTTTTTTAAATTTATTTTTAAAGTTTTTTCAAATTTATTTTTACCTTTATTTGAATATTTACTTTTAACAATTTTTTTAACACATCATTTCGAGATTTGTCATGTTTTTTTATTCCGAGCGCTCAAAATTGGAATTTTCTCAAATTTCAATAATTTCATGGTTTTTATTGTTATTCTCAATTTTAAAATTTTTAATTAAATTAATTGAATAAAATAAGAAATTCGTCCAAGCCGGGACGATGATAAAAATTGTTTTCGGTTTAATTAAAATTGAGTTTAAAAAACTTGATTTAATAAAAGTAAAAAATTGATTTGATAAAAGTAAGATTAGGTATAGGAAGTTTTTAAATTGAAGCTTTTTCAATACTCTTTAAGCCTTGCAGGCAACTTCGTAATTAAGCTTGGCTTTATAGAATTTTATAGGAGATGAGTTTTTTAATAAAAGTGTTTTGTGACATGAATAAACAAAGAACTAGAAAACAAGTGCTTAGAAACCATTCTTGAATGCACGGAGTTGTTTTTTGAAACGAGAATTATAAAAAGACATTTTTTATAACTTTGCAGATGGTGCTCTAATGAAATCGAGTAATTATTGTTTTTATCGGAAACCAGACCTTTTAATTCATCATTAGTTTTGCGTAATTATGATCGTGTTTTTTTATTTAACAATGTTCTATTTTTAATTCATTGTTCATTTATTTTTCTTTTTATATCTTGATTTAATTTTCTTCATATATTTATTAGTCTTTATTTAATTTACTTTATTTAATTATCTTTATGTAATTATTTCAGCTCGTTTTTTTATGTATCGCGTGCTCTGAAGAAAGGGACCTTAGAAAGAAAAAATTGTAGGTTATGTTTAATGATAGTTTTTACGTAATTAGAGCTTTCTTTTTAATTTTCTACAATCAAAATCCGTTTTTCTTGTACAGTTTCTTTGTATACTATCAAGAAAGACTGTTTTTTGTTGCAAATAATTAAAAAAGATTTAAAACTACCAATTTGAGATC
Source organism: Ganaspis sp. Gsp50 (assembly GCA_011057455.1). Lineage (NCBI taxonomy): Eukaryota > Metazoa > Arthropoda > Insecta > Hymenoptera > Figitidae > Ganaspis > Ganaspis sp. Gsp50. The sequence goes on from WNHD01000060.1 coordinate 90,434, forward strand.
TCGAAATCTAATTGAGTTTAAATTAAAAAAAAAGAAAACAATGAACGTTAGAAAATCACATTTATTTTTATTTTATTTTTTTAGTGAAATTGAAGTTCATTTATTTTCAATTCAAATTAGTTAAAATGAAGGCACTAAAAACTGAACACATTTAAATTGAAGGCGTTGAAAATTGAACACTTTTAAATTGAAGGCGCTGAAAATTGAACTCATTTAAATTGAATGCGCTAATAATTGAACAAATTAAAATTGAAGTCGCTAATAATTGAACAAATTAAAATAAAGGCACTAAAAATTGAACACATTTAAATTAAAGGCGTTGAAAATTGAACACTTTTAAATTGAAGGCGCTAAAACTTGAACAAATTAAAATTGAAGACGCTGAAAATTGAACACATTCAAATTAAAGACGCCAAAAATTTATAAATAAAAATAAAATGCACGAAAAAAATTAAGAAACACATTTTTCGAAAAATTGAAAGAATCTTTGCCGATAGTAATAAAATTCATGAATTTAATTGAATCTTGTTTTTTGCAGGTTGATAGACATTTTGAGATAAAGAAAATAAATGGAATTTTAAGTTTGAGAGTGAAATAAATTGTTGGATTGTCTAAAGTGTTGACCCGTTTGTAAACAAGTAATACATAACAATTTATAATCATGAGGGTGGATTTTGTAGCTCTTGGTCTAAAGATCCCATGAAGTTTTAATCAAGTGTTTATTAGGAGGTCAGGGCATTCATCTGGATCAAGAGACACTTGATGTGGAATCGAGTAATAATCTCGTATTAAGGGAGCTTTCGCTCTGATAAATTCGTAGTGTTTTTCTCTCACACTTGGCTGGCATTATTAGTAATATAATTAATCATGTTATTTACACAAAACTTATTTTATCGGTCAACAAGTTTAGAAAAACATCCAATTTTTGTTTAACTAGAATCGCTAATTATTGCTCAAGTTGCGACTTTAATTTGTCAAATTTCCTTTTATTTGTCAAATTTTCTTTTATTTGCAAAGTTTTCTTTTATTTGTAAAGTTTTCATTTATTTGCAAAATTTTCTTTTATTTGTCAAATTTCCTTTTATTTTGCAAATTTTCTTTTATTTGCAAAATTTTCTTTTATTTGTAAAATTTTCATTTATTTGCAAAATTGTCTTTAATTTGTAAAATTTTCTTTTATTTGTAAAATTTCCTTTTTTTATTTTTGATATATTATATTAAGTATATTATTAATAAAAAAGGGTTGAAAGAACTACAACATGCTTAAAAATATATTTTTAAATATACATTTTTATACATTTTTATACATATTTAATTTTTTAAATGATGCTTCTTGCGAGGCTTCTTGAGCATTTCAATTTTCACGACCTCCAATTTAAATGATTCTTTTAATTATAATTAATTTTTATTTCATACATTTCAAATTTTGGTAGTTCAGAATTTTAGCGCTTTCAAGTTTGATGAGTTCATTTCTGTTTGCTTTTAAAAATTCAAACATGTTCGTCTTTGTATTTTTATCCATTTTTTTGAATTTTTGTTTTATGCTTTTTTGGGCTTTTTGTTTTATAATTTATTTTGGCTTTTTTGTTTTATAATTTTTTTTTGCTCGATTGTCTTATAATTTCTTTTAGCTCTTTTGTTTTATAATTTTTTTTGGTTCTTTTGTTTTATAATTTTTTTTGGTTCTTTTGTTTTATAATTTTTTTTTGTTCTTTTGTTTTATAATTTTGTTCGCTCTTTTGTTTTGGCTCTTTTGCTTTAAATTTGTTTTTACTCTTTTGTTTTATAATTAAAATTAGTTTTGTCTTTTTTGTTTTATAATTTTTTGAATATAATTAACAAAAAACAAATATCGATTAAAAGGGAACAAAAAAATCATTTTTCGGTCCTTATGTGTTATTTAATTTTCATTTTGTCCCGTATATATATTAAAATAAAAATGAAAAAAAATCTTCAAACTTTGTATTCAATTTTCAAACGCAAAAAAATCTCTTGGCAAATTGTTAAGAGAATGAATCGTTAACAATTCAAAGGAGCTAAATGGTAGTAAAACAATATTTATTTTTGCCACTGAAAGACTTAAACGTTACGAATCTTCAGGCTTGCCTCATTTGTATCAACAATGATCCGGTGATGTAATCAACGAGAAAAAAGAAACTTTAAATCGTCTTATGGATCATAAACTCATTTTTATAAATTTCAACTCATTTTTCGACCCAAATAGATTATCTCCTTGATATGAAACCATAAAAGTTTCTTTTGCTAAACGAGCAAAATTTCAATCCGAGATATTAAAAAAAACAAAAATTAATAAGATTCTGGTTCAGAAAAAGACGATCAAAATGTATTTTTCACCAATTCGAATTTTTTACTGTGGGTATTATGAATCCATTAAAGGATTAATATGATTATTAGATAAGGATTATTTGATAATCGAATTTACTTAGAAATTAAATAGATTAAAATTAAATTTAAATTAAATTAAATTTATTTAGATTTTATTTAGATTTTATTTAGAATTTATTTAGAATTTATTTAGAATTTATTTAGAATTTATTTAGAAATTATTTAAAATGTATTTAGAATTTATTTAAAACGTATTTAGAATTTATTTACAATTTATTTACAATTTATTTACAATTTATTAACAATTTATTTACAATTTATTAACAATTTATTTACAATTTTTTTTACAATTTATTGAGAAATTATTGCTAATGATTAATTATCGATTATGAGAAGGGGGAATAGTAGTGGGGAAGATCACTAATCGATTCAGACACCTTTGAAGATCGAATTTCTTGATCTTAAGTTCGCAAATTGCGGTGATCAGTTGCAGTGAGTTAATTCACAGTAATATTAACAATTTTTGCCTTTTTTTTAATTTTTTAAATTAAAAAACAGAGTTTTTTGTACTTTTTGTATTTAGAAAAAGAGTTTTTTCAACTTTTTGTATTTAAAAACAGAGTTTTTTGTATTTTTTGGATTTAAAAGGTTTAAATGATGTTTTCGGATAATGTGTGTTTTGAAAAATTTTTGAACAGTGATTTATTGAATTATTTTTATTTACAGCAGCAAGCAGGACGGCGGAGCTGCAATCTCAGAGTTTTCTCCACATGTGGACATCGCCATCCCGACTCAGGATCGGCCGGGCCCCTAGGAAAAAGTAAGCCGGTGAGCAATAAAAAAAAACCGCCACAATGGACAATAAAAGTGACAAGAAAACACTCGGGAATCGAAGGAAACTCTCCTTCCTTGGCTTTGGAACCAGAAGTTCGGTGAGTTTTTTTTACAAATCTTAATTTAGAGAATCGGATTTCTCAAAGTAATAGAAAATAAAATTGAAATTTTAGGTAAAAAGGATAACAGAGCGAATTAAGAATTAAATTAATTAATTTTTTATTTATTGATTACATTCTCATCAATAACGAGAGTGTATTTTTTAAAGAGTTTAAAAAAATTGTAAAGTAAATAAAAGTGTTTTTCGAGAAAATATAAATACTCTTGTTTTAGAGATTAATTATTTTTGAAATTAATATTTATTAATTGTTTTTTAAATGAAGTTTTCAAGCGATTTTGCTTTCATGGATGATTGATTACCAGAGCAATTAAATTATTTTTCACTTAATAAAGACGGAAGTTAACTAGAACATAATTAAAGTTGATTTTCAAGTTTAACCACGAGTCGATCAACAATTCAATTTGTGGTTTTCGGCTGTTCGTAATATTAATTTTATTACAATGTATAATAAAAGCGATATTTATTATAATTTTAAAACATATAAATTAATATAGAAAATAATATGGTAAATAATAATATATCAAATAATATAAAAGACAACAATACAATAAATAATATAATCTAATTATATTATTACAAATAATCGTATATTTTTCAGAAAACTTCTCACGTTGAAAAAATGATTTTTGCAAAAATTTGGAAGTTTGTTTTGTTTAATGTGTTTAAATATTTGTTTGCAGTTTTTGTTTACTTTTCCATGAATTCACGTTTTTCGTTTAATCTCTTTTTCTTTCTGTTTCTATGAAAAATATTGGAAGTGTCGTAGGATCAATTATGTCTTTATTTTAATCCAAGACGTTCGTGATTGGCACAGATTCACTTACTGAAATCAGAAATGTCTGAAAGAGAAGAGGCAGTGATTTTTCAATGGACTAGCTGCAGAGAAATTTAAGACGTTTAAAGTCTGAATTGTCTAGGATATTTACTAGTTATTTGATCGCATGTCTTAGAGATGTTAAATGGCTATTGACTCGTGTCCGACAGCAATCAGAGCAATCGCTTTGCGAGGTCGACTCTCACATCTTCAATAATTTATTCCACGCAAGTCTTCGTCTTCCACAAACCGGAGATGGCAAACTCAGGAAGCTAATTAGGCGAAATTTCAGTAATTAGTCTTCATCAATTTGAGAAATGGCTCTAGTTTAATCGAAAATTGATTTTCCGATTCCAACCAAAAGCTGCTATTTTCTAACGTTTGTTTCTTTTTTTCGTTTTGTGAAAATCGTATTTTTTTGTTATTTATTTATTCTTTATTAATTCTTTATTTATTTATTCTTTAGTTATTTATTCTTTATTTATTCTTTATTCATTCTTTACTTATTCTTTATTTATTTATTGTTTAGTTATTTATTCTTTATTTATTTAATGTTTAGTTATATATTCTCTATTTATTTATTCTTTATTTAATCATTCTTTATTTTTGTTTATTTATTTCATAATAAATGGACTATTAAAAATACAGAAGAGAAGAGATTTTATTTGTTAATTTGTTTTTATTTACTTTATTCATTTCTTTTTATTTCTTCCTTTTCATTTACCGTTTTACAAATACTTTTTTTTATTACAATTATTTTACTACAATTGTTTTATTACAATTATTTTACTACAATTGTTTTATTACAATTATTTTCTTTATTACAATTCAGGGTTTCTACAACTCTGGAAAACATGGAAAACTTGGAATTCTCATGGAATTTCATTATTCTTCATGAAATCATGAAAATCTCATGGAATTTTTATTTATATCATGGAAATTAATTTTTTTATTTAATTTCTTTACTTTATGATGTTTATTAAGTTTTGCCAAAATCTTATACCTTTTTTTAAAGAAAAAAAAACATAAAATACTTCAAAATATTGAAAAATTACTTCAAAATGTTTTAAAATAACTTCAAAATACTTTAAATTACTTCAAAATATTAAAAAATACTTAGAATGTCTTTAAAATATTTAAGAATACTTAAAACTACTTTAAAATATTTCTGATTACTTCCAAATACTTCAAAATATTTTAAAACAGCTTCAAAATATTAAAAAAATACTTAGAATGTCTTTAAAATATGTAAGAATACTTAAAAATAATTTAAAATATTTCTGATTACTTCCAAATACTTCCAAATACTTCAAAATATTTAATAATACTTAAAATTTCTTCAAAATATTTCAAAATACTTAAAACTACTTTAAAATAATTCAAACTACTTCCAAATACTTCAAAATATTTACAAATACTTAAAATTTCTTTAAAATATTTAAAAATACTTAAAGCTACTTTATAATACTTCAGATTACTTAAAACTATTTAAAATTTCTTTAAAATATTTAAAAATACTTAAATTTACTTTATATTTCCAAATACTTCCTAATACTTCAAAGTCTTTTAAAATAACTTCAAAATATTTTAAAATACTTCAAAATATTTTAAAATAACTTCAAAATATTTTAAAATACAGCTCAAGATATTGCAAAGTAATTAAAAATATTAGCATTTTAGGTATTAAATAAAGTATAAACAGATTTTAAAATACTAGATTCTTTTAATATTTTTAAAGTATCATAATAATTTAAATCCTTACAAAATATTGAAAATTTTATTTTCTAATGAAAAAATATATTAAAAAACATCATGGAAATTTTTCTATCTTTCTCATGGAAATCATGGAAAACTCATGGAATTTTGTGAAGAAAAATTTGTAGAAACCCTGCAATTATCGTCAGTTTCATTTCACAATTTTAACAATTTGAATTTAATTTCATTTTACTTTCTTTTAAGTTTTTTTTTTAAATTACTAATCGAAGCTAGAAAATCCTTCTTGTGAAATTGATTCTCATTGTCAAAAATCATAAAAATTGTTGAAAATAAATCGAGCGAGAAATGACTTTTTAAGACATATTTCTCCTTTTGTGTTTAAACTATTCTCGTGATCGTTTTATTCTTTAGTTGTTAATTATTTTCTCAATCGTTTGGAATTGAATTACAATTTATAATTCTAACTCATTATTGTTTATTATTGTAGGTATTTTTCTCTGGATGAAATCTCGGAATTTAATGCAATTTGTTTGGAAAAGTTTCTTTTGGAATATTTAATCAAGCTTGATGCAATTCTTCAGGGATGTTTAAGATTAAAACATTCACGGATGCCTCGATAGACGTCGATTTACAAGATTTATTACCCAAGTTTGTAAATTGCAATTGGCCACTTCAGAATGCACTGAATTCTTCAAGTTTCATCAAAGAAAATCATGCATTCTTCTCGATTCTCCATCATCTAATCGAAATAGGAATTCTTCAAAAATCTTCAAAAATCTCACACTTTCAAGTGTGAACAATTTTTTTCAAGACGAAGGATTCGAACAATTTTTTTCAAGTCAAAAGAGTCGAACAATTTTTTTTAAGGCAAAGGATTCGAAGAGTACTCAAAAAGTACGAATGGAAATTTATTTCAAAAAGTATTTTTCCCTTCATTTTTTCGTAAAATATTTTTGCAACAGAAAACTCGCAATTAAAAACCACAGTCCAATTACAAAAATATGGATACCCAAAAATATTGTTGGTATCAAAGACGATTTTTAAATTTTCGAAAATGATTTCACAAATTAACAAAGAGGTTTAATTTTTAGAAAATAAAATCTCTTTTTCATTCTCATTTTAAAATGAAATCTCTTTTTGATAAAAATAAAATCTCTACTTTAATAAAAATGAAATCTCTACTTTAATAAAATAAAATCTCTACTTAAAATAAAATTTCTTTTTTATATTCTCATTTTAATTTCAAATCTTTTTAATTTATTTAAATTTTAAAAAAATAAAATCTCTACTTAAAATAAAATTTCTTTTTTATATTCTCATTTTAATTTGAAATCTTTTTAATTTATTTAAATTTTAAAAAAGTAAAATCTCTATCTAAAAAAATTGTCCGCCTCCAAAGAGCAAAAACTGTGATTTAAAATTGGAGCGAAAGACTCGTGATTGAAATAATGGCAAAAATGAGTAGAGTCGTGTTTTATTGACAGAGGATGATGTGAACTGGAGGCAAAAATAGAAGTAATAATTGTTTCAGTAAATTTGTAAATTACGCGAGTTTCCAGAGGGTAAACATTAGTTTTAAATTATCGTTTATTTAACTGGATGTTTACTATTGTCAACTTTCTAACAAGTACTTGACGTAATCGACGCAATTTACAAATGAAGTAGAAAAAGAAATAATCGATGCAGTCGTTGGCCACTGTACTTACGCAAGGCCGGAAGCCTTCCTGTAAATTCGATTACAAGACCTGTGTCAATCGCGCTTTAGTACACTAGTATTGTAATACTAAGGATTATATTAGTCAGCATGCCTAGCTCGTCTTAGGACGTGCGATCGCGACTTTTTTCGGCCATTATTTATTAATTAATGCGCTCTAACTTTAACTCCAACATAATTGCTTCCTCAAAAGAAACTCAGGTAATAGCTTCATCAAAAGTTTATTAATTCCATTCCAGTTTTACAGTGCACCTGTCATTGTTGATTTTCAGTTCAATTCAATGCCACAATTCTTTCATTTTGCAAATTAACTTTTAATTAACAATTAAGATATTAATAACATTCATAAACCTCGGAAAAATATTTTTTTCATCCCTATAAAAAGACGATATCTGCGGAATTTGATCCTGCTTTTGAGGTGTTAATTTTTGAGAAATTAATTTTATGTTTTTTAATTTTTTAATTTCGTTTTCGCATATTTTTGAATGATTTACAATTATTTGGAATGGTTTGAAATGATTGACAATGATTTATATTTGTTTACAATTATTTACAGTGGTTTTTAATTATTTACAATTGTGTACAATAATTTACAATTATTTACAATTGTGTACAATGATTTACGATCATTTACAATGATTTACAATTATTTGAGATCATTTACAATTATTTACAAAGATTAACAATGATTTATAATTATTTAGAATTATTTACAATGATTTACGATTATTTACAATTATTTACAATTGTGCACAATTATTTAAAATTTTGTACAGTTATTTACAATTTTGTACAATTATTTACAATTTTGTGCAATTATTTACATTGATTTACAATGATTCATAATTATTTACAATAATTTACAATGATTTACAATTTGCTCCATTTTCTTTTCGTACTTTTTTTTATTCTCATTGCATTTTCTTTCATTTGGTATTTTTTGTTTGCTCAAAAATTAATGAAGTATGTTTTTAATTTCATAAGAGAGTACAATGATAATAAAATAATTTAATTTGCTTATGGAATAATAAATAAATTTAATCATGAATAATATTTTTTTATATGCATGCACGCAATTTCACTATTTTATTGTTTTTCTCTCCTGAGAAATGATAATTGTGTAACGAATTTCTCATTCTGAACACGTTTATCTATTATTAACGCATTTAATAAGAATTAATGCTATGGTAATAAAAGAACCAGTAATTACTATCGGTTAGCGTACTATTTTTTGCTCTCAGTATAGCCTTCAAACCTATTAGTTTTCAAAGTAATACTATGTACACCAAATGTAAATAATCTCAGATTTCTATAAATCGGTTAAATTCTATTAAATAAAAAAAAGTTTTTACAAGAGGAAGCAATTAAATTAACTGTAATTGAAATTTTTAATATCCATATTTGTATCTCATTTTTTATTTTTATATTTTATAATTTTTTTTTATTTTATTTTATTTCAATGAGTAAACGAGCTACAAAAATTTAATTTTTTAAATTATTACCTACATAGCTATATTATGCATATAATTATAAATTTAAAAAAAAATATTGAAAAGTACTAATCATTGTTTGTCGATATAAAAAGATAAATAAAAATAAAAACAAAAATGCAAGATTTGTGTTTTTGAAAACTGACGTCAAAAATTTTGGGAAATTTTGAATCATTGTGTTTTTATTAATTTTCCTATAATGACAAACAATAACTAATGTAAACTACAAAGGGTAAAATATAATTTTACAAAATTCTTCGAAAAATATTCATATTCTAAAAAATGTAAATGGAATTAAATGTAAATTAAAAGAAAAGTAAATGGAATTTACTTTTCTTTCTATTTATTTTTATATTTATTTATTTTTTTTCATTTAACCACAGTTATTTTTTTTTTTATTTAACCACAGTTATTTTTTTCATTTAACCACAGTGATTAGAACATTGTTTTTTATTATTTTATAAAAAAGAATATTGAACAATTTTTTAAAATTAGTTTTTCATCGCCTAGAGTGATTAGAGAATTTTCTATGCTCGCCTCTACATCAAGGTCATTGTATATTTGGAAAAGGGCGACAACTGAAGCTGGGGAATTGGGGGCCGTTTGATTGATTTTGAAAGAGAGAAAAAAATCCTCGCATTGAGTGATTTTGCTCGTCCTACTTTTGCTTACAACTCTTAAGAGTTTTTCTTAACTCTCACTTTTCCATATTTTTGACAAATATTTATCGAATCTTGTTTTTCTTATCTCCAAATTTAATTTATACTAATTATCACAATTCATTGAATTCCCACATCTGATACTCATTTACAATTTCGATTTTCATCTTCTTTAAAGTAACCACACATTTTGTTGGAATTTCGATAATTTTTCAGAACCGTTCCACAAAAAATGCTGCGACATTTTTGTCTCAATTTCTTGTTTCAGTTTTTCTTTTCTTTTTTTTCTTTTTTTCTGTTTTGTCTTTCTTGTTTTCTTTCTTTCTTGCTTTCTTGTTTTCTTACTTGATTTCTTTCTTTCTGTCTTTCTTGTTTTCTTTCTTTCTTGTTTTCTTTCTTTCTTGCTTTCTTTCTGTTTTTTTATCTTTCTTGTTTTCTTTCTTGATTTCCTTCTTTCTCTTTTTCTTTCTTTTTTTCTGCTTTTCTTTCTTTCTTTCTGTTTTTCTGTCTTTCTGTTTTTCTGTCTTTCTTGTTTTCTTTCTTTCTTGTTTTCTTTCTTTCTGTTTTTCTTTCTTTCTGTTTTTCTTTCTTTCTTTTTTTCTGTCCTTCTTGTTTTCTGTCTGTCCTTTATTTTTTCTTTGATGAAACTGTTTTCTTTTTTAGACTCGACAACGAGAAAATCCATCATTAAAAAAAGTAAAGAAAAATTGCGATTTGTCTGCCCGAGAAGTGGAATAGCCTTGCACGTGGAAATGCTCCGACTGAAGCTTTCAGGTTCAAGGTTGCCTGAAGAATCCAAGTAGGAAGTGTTGATCGAGTGGGGATGCCGGAGGTCGATGAGAGGGAGTGCTTGCTTCTGGCTCCAAAAGGGTTGAAAGCCCACGAGCTTGCAAAATCTGCTAACATTAATTATCAGCACCTTTTTGCCATCTACACTATACGTTTCATCGTATAGTTGATTTTAAAATCACAACAACTACAATCACATCAGCTCGATAAACTCTACCTTATGACCCAGAACTTGTAATAATTCTCCCCAGCTCCATCGCTTTATTGTTCCTTTATTCTCTTTCACCATCTTCTCAACAACTCGGATTATCCACAATCTACGAGTTCTATTTTTTATTCACTTTCTCTTTCAACTGAAGGTTTATTCTTTCATCCTATTCAATCGCCCTGGCATTCATCGCCTCTTGTTTTCAGGGGCAAATGACACTTGTTGCGCTGGACATGTCCAACTTTAAGAGGCTTAACTTTCCATCTTCTTGAAACGAAAAGAATGTACATTCAGGCTGTGAATTATTTCTTTAAATTGCTTTTTGTCGTCGTTTTGGATTCTTTCCATTATGTAATTCAAAGCCCCTTGTCTCCCTGGTATTCAATTTTTATTGTTGTGAAAAATAGAAAAATATTTTTTACGACAATAAAAATTGAATTGAAACAATTTTTTGAATTGAAACAGTTTTTTGAATTGAATACCAGGGAGATTTGAATTACAATTTGCCATATTTTAGAAATGTAAAAGTCAGTTTTTCTATTTTTTATACATTGGAATCGCATGAAATGATTTTCAAAAAAGGAACTTGAAGTTCACAACGTTTTATCAACGATTAAAGAGATCATCAAGCGAAATTTTGTAAACATTTTTGCCTAAAAATTGTTGTTAAATAAATTAATTGTAAAAAATTGTTAAATTAAATAAACTTCAAAAAACCCTTTAAAATAGACATTGAAATAGAAAAAGGGAAATATAGAAATAGACGAATATTTTTAATTCAAATTGATGATAGAAAGCGTTGTGGACTTCAACTTCGTGAATATAATGATTAGGAATAATTTTGCGAAAAATATAATTAAATTTTGCAGGAGATTGTAATTAAAATATACAAAATTAGTAGAGACGGTTTTTAGCATAGGAACGGAATTTTCAAAGAAGGATTTTTGTCTCGTTGGGAATTAATTGTAAATTACAAAATAAGCGAAATCGACGCTAAAATTATTTAGTTTTTCTTATTCTCAAAAATTTATTTTGTGCATAGAAAGTTGAAACACGTGAAAAAGAATCAAACATTGTTAATAAATAAAACATTGCAAACTTGAAAAATGAGCAAAGCAGTGCCAACATTGAAAATAAATAAAAGATTAAATATAATTAAAATACGTTCGTAACTTTATTTGCATTACGATTAATGTTTTATTTATATTTAATATATAAATATTAATGTTTTATTTATATATTAAATATAAATTAATATATATATTAATTAATATATAAATAAAACATTAAACGTAATGCAAATAAAGTTACGAACGTTCAAATGAATGAAACTTTCATTCTGTTTTTAAAAATTCACATTTGTCGTAAAATATTATTTTACATAACAACGATTTGTTATGTATTATATATAATATATTGTTATTTTGTTACTACTGTTTGAAAACAATTGTCCATTTTCATTGCAAAAGTATATTTTTGAAAAATGAAATGAAAAGAAAAAGTAGTTTTCGATTGTTAAAAAAAAACAACAAAGCCATTTTTTCTGGCACGAAAATTTCAAAATTTCTAAAAATAAAGTTCTGAAAAGCTGGGTGACCTTTTAATCTTCGATAATATAAATTAATAAATAAAATATAATATAAATCTTGTAAATAATAGGAATTTATAGATTTAGGAATTTATAGATTTATAAATTTATAGAATCGTTTTACGATACTTTTTAAAAAATGCCTATTAGAAAATTCTATTCGTTCTGAGCCCCTAATTGATTAATTACCAATCCCAACCAATTTTTATCATTTTTCTGATGAGGGATTTTTGTTTCAGAATCTTTAGAATTTTCGCCTTCAATGAATGAACTTTCAAAGGAGAAAAGAATGATAAACTTCCCTGTGAGGAAGCAAAAGGAGTCGGAATTTGAAGGCAAATGAAGAATTTGTGAAATAATTCGTTAATTAACGTGATGATAGAAAGATGATGGTTCGTTACCTGGATAGGAAAAGCAGGTGGAGGTGGATATCGATCCGACTCGACGGATCTGTGATAGCGTCGACGCGATTATTTCCGACCCCTACCGACTCGTCCCGACTTGTTTGAGTTGAAAATTTCACTCAAGCCCGGGATACCATGCCCGAGGCAGGTACCAGTTCCTCCAGGAAATCCTTCTTGAAGCGTGCACGAGGCAAAGTTATTTTTTGGCTTCGAAAATCCCTCGGGACGCACCAGGTGCGTGTCCAATTTTTTGCTTGTGTGTCTCTTCTTCAGTGTTTTTCAACTTTTCAAGCTCAGCTCTTGGATCGGTTTTTCTTTTTCTTTATTTGCAAAAATAAAGTAAATCGATTCAAAATGTGAATAGGCGGGACTGTTTTTCATCTTCGGTTTTCTCGATTGACAATCTAGAACGGATGTTCTTTTTTGTTCTTTTTCTTCCGCCGGAAACCCCTTTTTTCTTTGTTGACTTTTCCGGCCTCATTATTTCGTTTCAAATCAGGCTTTAGAATAATTGTGATTTGAAAATTGAGTCTAGTTTTGTTGCATTTTTTGGGTCGTTTCAATTTTTTATTCTGAAATTTGTATTCTAACATTTGTATTCTAACATTTGTATTCTAAAATTTGTATTCTAACATTTGTATTCTAAAATTTGTATTTTAAAATTTATATTTCAAATTTTTCATTTGAAATTTTTTATTTCAAAATCTTTATTTTAATATTTTTATTTACAATTTTTTACATTCTCATCAATAATGAGAGTGTATTTAAAATGTGCGATTTTTATTTTAAAATTTATATTTCAAAATTTTCATTGGCAATTTTTTATTTTAAAATCTATATTTCAAAATTTTCATTTTTGATTTAATTTTGAGACTGTTTTCGTTTGTTGATTATCTCACTTTGAATTTTTGGAGCCTTGGCACCTTGTTTTCTGCTTTTGAATTCGAAATTCGTTTTTTTATTTCTGTGTTTTGTATTATTGTGTTTTAAATTTTCTGATTTATTTTTCTTATTTGTTTCTATTGCTTCCTCAAAGAGGAAGTTCTCTTTTTTCTTTTGTTTCACTTTATGATATTAATTTACTTTCTTCAAGCATACTCAATACTTCGTACAATAATTTTCACGAAAAAGAAAAATTATTAAACTCTTAACCCAATTTTTAATGTCACTTGTCGCTCCTTCTTGCCCTTATTTTCTTTATCTCAAATTTTGTTTTTTGTACTTTATACTCTCTATACATTAAACTCGGCGTTTCGTAATTTATTTTTATTCTTCTTTTCAAATTTTGTACTTTTCTTTTCGGATTGTTACATTTTTATTCGCATTTTGCGTTTTAGATTCCTATGCCATGTTTTGAGTTTTTCGTTTTAGATTTTACGTTTTAGATTTTAGATTTTAGATTTTACGTTTTAGATTTTACATTTTACATTTTACATTTTTTCTTTTTCATTTTACGTTTCACATTTTACGTTTTATTTTTTTTTCTTTTACATTTTACCTTTTATGTTTTTTCTTTTACATTTTACATTTTATGTTTTAGATTTTACTTTTTATACTTTAAATTTTACCTTTCACTTTTTACTTTTTATATTTTAGATGTTACGTTTTACTTTTCACTTTTTATCTTTCTCTTTTTATTTTTTACATTTCATTTTTTACATTTCTTTTACTTTTTATTTTATCTTTTACATTTCAATTCAAATTCTGATTTCACTTTTAAATTTTAATTTTTCACATTCTTAATTTTCATTCATGTTTTCTTGTTTCAATTTAATTTTGTTAATTTAATTCTTATATAATATACACTTTATATTTAAATATACACTTTATATTTAAATATACACTTTATATTTAAATATACACTTTATATTTAAATATACACTTTATATATAAATATACACTTTTGTTTTTTCTGATTCTATTTTGATAATTTGTGACTTCTTTGACTTCATTTGACTTGTTTTGACTTCACTCGACTTCTTCTCTGTTAATCGTCAATTTTTGAGGAGCTAATTTACCTGAGTCGATTTTGTTATTTTTGGCAAGAAGGATTTAATTTTAAAGATACAAGGAAATCCTAAAAGTGGAAAACTATACATGAGACTATTTTTATCCAGAAACGAAACCTTTTAAATAGGTAGATGGACAATAATAAATTTATTATGTATTCAACGAGTTCATTTATAACTGACTTATAGAACCAAAAGATAACTATGAAATTCAATTTCCTCTACGCGCTTTCTATGAGAAATCAATGACAGACTGCACTTTAAGTCTTGAAATAACTCTCGACCTTTACCATAGTATACTCTAAAAGTCAATTTTCCTTTTTAAAAAATCTATGCATTATTTTCTATTCTACAATGCATTATTTTTCATTTTCGTTTCGACATCAAGTTTCTATTCGTTTCCCTGTCGTTTCACATTTTTTCTTTTTTTTTTTTGACACATCCACGTCTTTTCACGCTTCCACATTTTTCCACGTTTTCGCCTTTTTCTACGTTTCCATATTCTTCTACATTTACACATTCTTTCACATTTGCACATTTTTTCACGTTTGCACATTCTTCCACATTTTTCCACGTATTATTCTCTTTTTTGTTTTTCCAATCAGAATTCAATTTCTGCTTTGAATAACCAGATTTTGTCTCTATCTATTTTTGCTTCTTGGGTCTATTTTAATTTTAGAACCAATCATAAAACATAAAAGCTCTGTCAAAATATTTATCCTCTTGGTTTTGTCGACATAATGTTACGAAATACAATAATAAACGAAATAATGCAAACAATTTCGAATTTGCTCTCAATTTTGAGTGGCATTTATTTTAGGCGAATTCTAATTTAAAGCGTTAAATTTTAAATTAATTCGAATTTTTGATTAGTTTGAAATTTTCGATTTATTTGAAATTGTCGGATTAATTTGAAATTGTCGAATTAATTTGAAATTGTCGAATTAATTTGAAATTGTCGGATTAATTTGAAATTGTCGATTAATTTGAAATTGTCGGATTAATTTGATATTTTCAATTAATTTGAAATTTTCGATCAATTTGAAATTCAAGCCTTGAATTTTTAATTCAAAGAATTGATAGAATTTTAAATTTAATTCAAATTCTACCTTTGGATGCATTTTCGAAATTAAATTCAAAGACTGAAATAATTAAAAATGTACCTTTCTGATTTTAGAGTGGAAATGATTGGAATGAGAATGTAAAAATAAATAAGAATTAGAAAACAAACTTAAATAATAAAGCAATAATAATAATAAATATGAAATAATAGCAAAATAATAAAATTGAAAAAGTAGAATGAGAAAAGTTGGAATTAAAAGCAGAAAAAGATTGATTGAAGAGACTGGAAGTTTTGAAAGTAAGAGTGGCAGTGGTAGCTAGAGTGCAAGAGATCGATTTTACAGCAGTTTGAAAGAAGGTAATGAATAATGAAATAGTTGTGTCAAATCGTGACTGAAGTGCAGATGATGTGAATCACGTTTGAATTAATTTATGCACTGCACCCTCGACCTGACGCAACTCGCGGTCAGTCACGAAAGCTCAAGTTCAAGGTTGATTCCCATCGACCCGGCCTTGGGATGCTTTCCGGTTCCGGTCCCAGTCGGGCGAATGCTGCGGTCCTGGCAAAACGAGAGGAATTGTGTCGCGAAATTGCATTCATCGGGAAAAATGAATTTTCTCTAAAACTCGTTTGCACTCGTCAGAAACTCGTCAAGTTTCTACGGACGATGAACAAATAGAATGAGTGCTTTTCATTTTATATTCCCATTTCGCTGATGACTAACGAGTCCGATATTTAATTTAGATTCAATTTCCTCAATGCGTCACCACTTGAAAATTCCAACCACATTTTATTACGAGTAGGTAGCAGTTTTTAAGTGCAACTTTTCAAATTGAGTACTTTTTTAGCTCCTCTGCTGAAGAATCTTTTGGTAGCTTTGGAGATTTTTTCCCTCGATGAATTTATGGAAATTTCGTTATTTTTTTATTTTAGTCAATTTTGTTGGAATTTTAGTTTTGGAATTGAATTGAATTTTTTGTAGAATATTTTTTTTTAATAGAAGAAAGTTTTTATAAGTGTTTTTCTTTTTTATTGCAGGTTGACGGTCATGGCACGGAAACGGTACAAGAGCTTGACGAGGAGATGGAGAAAGTCTTCGCGATGGATGCTGGAGACAAATTCGACGTAGCCCGCTTTGGATCCACTTCCGAATTTGCAGGATCTGATCGAGAACGCGATCGAGTTCCACCAACGCGTTATGGCGATCACGATATTAATCGTAAGGCGCTAAAAATTTATTTTTCAGTTTATGCAAAAAAAAAAGGAAAACAAACGTGGAAACATTTTTTATATTTTTCTACGATGACAAGCAGAATATTCTAAATATTCTGATTATTTTGAATATTCTGAATATTCTAAATATTCTGATTATTCTGAATATACTGAATATTTTAAATACTCTGATTATTCTGAATGTGCTGAATATTCTGAATCTTCTAAAATCTAAATTTTAGTATTCATATATACAGATTTCACTTGTAAGGAGCAAATTCTAAAATCCGTATTTGAATATTTAGAAACAACATTTTCTTATGAAGGAAAACATCCTGAGATTCAAATCATATTATTAATATTGATATTATTAAATTTTAATATTCAAACGCTGAATTCACTTGTTTGAAATTGTCATTATCTTGAAAATAATTTGAAAATTGTAAACAAGTATTTTTTTGTAAGTTAAGAAATCACGCAAAAGCAAATTTGTTTATTTATTTAATTTATTTATTTCTATGTTTTTTGTTCTCTGTGAATTCAAACTTTGAAGCGAATGAGCTAATATTTAAATAATTATATTTAATAATTTAAAAGGACTCGAAGTTCTGCGTTTTACAAATTTGGAAAAAAGTGAACAATGCTCCTTATGGAGGCAAAAATAAAAAAATAAGCAAAAATAAAAAATAAGCAAAAATAAAAAAAGCAAAAATAAAAAAATAAGCAAAAATAAAAAAAGCAAAAATAAAAAAATAAGCAAAAATAAAAAATAAGCAAACATAAAAAATAAGCAAACATAAAAAATAAGCAAAATGAAAAATAAGCAAAAATAAAAAGAGAATTCAAAATTTTGCAAAAACAAAGATGCTTTAAATAAATATTGAGAAATAGTAAAATACTTAAGTAGAAATAAAATTCTTTTACACATTCTTTTACACATTCTTGTACACATTTTATTACACATTCCCTTAAAAAACAATGCGATGTTTTGCATAACAAATAAACTACATTTACTATTTTTGGTTACTGTGATAAAAACTGTCGTTAAAAACTTTAGTATTTTGCAATCTCTTTTTATTGACATGCCCATTGATGATGTAACAAAATGTTGGCACTGTTTAATTCTTTCGAAATTTTGCTGCTTTTATTCTTTTTTACTATATATTTGGAAGTGTTCAAAATTGAATGCCTTTATCTCTCAGCACTTCTACAATTTTCACTGTTTTCAAAATTTAAAACTGTCAATTTCGAAAAAAAATATTTCCTAAGAAAACAGGATTGAAAACAGGATTGAAAGAACATTCAGATTTTTTCAAGAAACAGGTGTGCTTTTATTCAAAATTGCTTTTCGGCTTTTTAAACTCTTATCTCTAGAAGTTTGGAATATTTTTCTTACTTTGGCCTATTCGCTTTAAAAATGAGAATGTTTAAAAAAGCTAAAAAATTTGATGCTTTTTTGTGATAATAATTCCTTGAACGAATTGAATTTTCATTTTAATCGTACGTTATTCGTATATTACAGATGAAAACGAATTCGCTTTTTGTATCCTAATTTTTTTATTTCTAACCCCTTGCTAAATAAACAAATGATTATGTATAAACAATCTATTTCCGCTTTTATCACTCAACAAACATATGCAACATTTTGCTCTTTTATGAACTTTTTACGATTTTTCCGATAACGAAGTTAATTTTACTTTTTTTATTTTTCTGCTTATTTTCCTTTCCCTTTTTGTCGGCATTTTTCTATTCTCAGTTTCACTTGAAATATTAATTAATTTAAAATGACTATTAAATTTCGATATTAAATTTTGATATTATTTTTCGATATTAAATTTTGATATTTTTCGCTATTAAATTTTGATATTACATATTTTCGATATTAAATTTTGATATTAAATTTCAATATTAAATTTTGATATTAAATTTCTATTTTAAATTTCGGTATCATAGGCATTTTTGCTTCATAATTAAAAAGAAAGCTTTGTTAAGAAATGCAATGAAAAGATTTATTTGGTCCTGTGATTGATAAGTTGTTCTTCCTTTTTTTCAGAATATAGGAAACGAAGTTATCCTCACCCTCACATGCCATTAAAGAGCCTTCATTCAAGATCTATGAGACGTCATTTATCACCGTAAGTTCTTTGAATTTTCATGAAGCACTTTACTACTCGGATCTTTTCCCACTTTTGTTGAACATGGATCCGGAACAGGAAACTTGATATCTACTTAAATTATCATTGAAAAATTACTCCTCTCCCGTTTTGTCAAAAGATTCCAACGTTAGAATATTTTTACGGGAAATTTCATTCTTTTACAAATTTTCTTTTACGTTCAATTCAATTTATTTTACCTCGAAAGATAGTGCAAGAACAATTTTGCAAAATTCGTCTATTTCTAGTTTCTCGAAAGAATTCTACGAATTCAAATTGAATATTCGAACATTTAGATTTTTGTATTTAAATTTATATTTAAATCTATATTTACTATTTATATTTAAATGTATATTTACTATTTATATTTAAATTATAAATTTATTACCAATTTTTTTTAAATTTCTTTTTTCGTAAAATTTACATAATTACATTTTCAGTTTTTTTGCTACAAATCGTTTGCATGCTTTGTTAATATTCACTCAAAATCAGACGCTATGTTCTAAAATAAATGAAATATTAAGTGTCAGAGAATAAAGGAAATGTTAAAAGTCTGATAAAAAATAAAATAAACGCGTATTAAAGTAAATATTCATCACTTTTCGAATAAATGTAGCAGATGCCTTGTTCACACAAAGCTTGGCAATTTCCTATCGATTCTTTACAAGTCCTGTGGAAATTTCAAGGATATTTCTTGTATATTTTTTTTTCTCAACGCGGATTTATTTCTCACGGAAAAGGAAATATTCTAAATTGAATATAAGAATTTATTTCTCACGTCTACCGGACACTTTAAGATTTAGTAAAATATTTCAGAGTTGCCACAAATCAGGGAAGTCAGAGATGTCAGGGAGAATATAATGTGTAAGAGAAAACTTAGGGATTTTCATAAAATTCATAAATTTTTTATTACTTTTTATCAATTCATGTTGCACTTTTTTGCAAATTTGAATAGGTTCCTGACATTTTTTTGGCATTCTGTAAATG
The DNA here is from genome assembly GCA_011057455.1 of Ganaspis sp. Gsp50. Classification (NCBI taxonomy): domain Eukaryota; kingdom Metazoa; phylum Arthropoda; class Insecta; order Hymenoptera; family Figitidae; genus Ganaspis; species Ganaspis sp. Gsp50. Next base: position 110,541 of record WNHD01000060.1, read on the forward strand.
GCATTTGATTCCCCAGAAGAAAGAACAACAATTTGAATATAATTAGGTTTTTGATACTTCCCTGGATAAAGTAGAATTTTAAAAAAAGTGTGCATCATATTTTTATTATTTTTCTATAAAAAAAATAATTGTTCACGTTTTTGCAAATTTGAGTGGGTTCCTGAAATTTTTCTTTAATTTTTCTTTTTGCATTCGATTCGGCATGAAAAAATACAAATTATAAAGTACCTTACAAACACTACACTTGTCTGAATCAAGTAGCATTTTAACATAATATATAATACAAAATTTGTCATTTTTATTAAAAAAATCATGCTTCACATTTTTGCAAATTTAAGTGTGTTCCTGAAATTTTTTTGGAATTTTTCTTTTTGCATTCGATTAGGGATAAGAAAATACAAACTTTAGACTATCTTACAAACACTACACTTCTCTGGATCAATTAGCAATTTAACAAAATGTATACATAAAATTTGATTTTTGTTGATAAAATCATATTTCACATTTTTGCAAATTTGACAGTGTTCCTGAAACTTTTTTTGAATTATTCTTTTTTCATTCGATTCCCCAGAAAAAAGCACACCAACTTGAGTATTATAACGTTTTTGACACTCGTCTGGATCAATTAGAATTTTAAAAAATTATGTAGCTGTGATTTTGAAATTTTATTTACAAAAATAAAATGAAGTTTCACATTTTTGCAAATTTGACTGTGTTCCTGAAATTTTTTTGAAATTTTTCTTTTTGCATTCGATTCGGGATAAGAAAATACAAACATTAGAATATTTTACAAACACTACACTTCTCTGGATCAATTAGCAATTTAACAAAATGTGTACATAAAATTTGATTTTTGTTGAAAAAAATCATATTTCACATTTTTGCGAATGTGACAGTGTTCCTGAAATTTTTTTGGAATTTTTCTTTTTGCATTCGATTTGGGATAAGAAAATACAAACTGTAGAATATTTTACAAACACTACACTTCTCTGGATCAATTAGCACTTTAATAAAATGTATACATAAAATTTGATTTTTTTTTTAAAAAAATTATATTTCATGTTTTCGCAATTTCGATAGTGTTCCTGAAACTTTTTTGGGATTTTTCTTTTTGCATTCGTTTCGGTATAAGAAAATACAAACTATAATGTATTTTGCAAACACTACACTTGTCTGGATCAAGTAGCATTTTAACATGATGTATAACACAAGATTTGTCATTTTTATTCAAAAAATCATGCTTCATGTTTTTGCAAATTTGAGTGTGTTCCTGAAATTTTTTTTTAATTTTTCATTCTGCATTTGATTCGGCATAAAAAAATACAAATTATAAAGTACTTCACAAACACTACACTTTTCTGGATCAAGTAGCATTTTAACATAATGTGTAACAGAATGTTTAACATTTTCATTAAAAAAATCATGTTTCACGTTTTTGCAAATTTCACTGGGTTCCTGAAACTTTTTTTGAATTATTCTTTTTGCATTCGATTCCCCAGAAAAAAGCACCCCTATTTGAATATTATAACGTTTTTGACACTTGCCAGGATCAAGTAGTAATTTAAAAAAATATGCATCACTTTTTCATTATTTTTCTATGGAAAAATCATGATTCACGTTTTTGCTGATTTGACAGTGTTCCTGAAATCTTTTTAAAATTATTCCTTTTGCATTCTATTCTCCAGAAAAAAGCATCCCAGTTTGAATATAATAACGTTTTTGACACTTGCCAGGATCAAGTAGTATTTTAAAAAAGGGAAAAGTCAGTAATTTTTATAAATATCACTGAAATAATATTAAATGCTCATATTTTTGAGAATTTTTAAAAATATTAAAGTTCTATAAAAAGTGTCATTTAATTTGGGATGGATTTTTAAAGAAGGCACTGGGGAAAATTTCACGGAAAAATACAAAATGTTTGTCTGGAAGTCAAGGAAATATCAGGGAAAATCGATATTCAATATTTGTGGCAACCCTGTATTTGTATTCACTATTTTTATTTGAGTTAAAGGGAGAAAAAACAACAAGAAAAAATAATTAAGAAATTAAAGAGGAAAAGAATTTGGAAAGAAACTTTGTGAGGGTATTAATGTTAGGGTCCACAAATTGATCTAAAGACCTGTTTAGACGTATGAGAAAAAAATGTTAAGATGGAATCTTAAATCTTAATTATTTAATAGAATGAAATTAAATTAAATAAAGAAGAGGTTTGGGAAAAAGTGAAAGAAAGAAAGTGAGAGAAAGAAAGTGTTTTGGGAAATTAAGTAAGACAATATTGAAATATATGAGCAGTTGCTCAAAGAATTAATTAAATAGTAATTAATAAATAGTAATTACTTGAAAATGTAAAGGTTTTTTAAATTTATGTTTCAGTGAAGGTTCTACTACTGAGGCAAGCCCGGAAGAGGAACAATTGAGAACTGAATCGAGTGTGACGAGTAATTTGCAAGAATCTGATGTTCCGGATACTAGCGAAAATTCAATACCCAAAGAAGATCAACAAGTGGATGTTAATCTTGAAGTTGAAAGCAAAAATGACACGGATGAGGATATAACCGAAAGAATTGATGATCAAACCCAAAATACCGGAAGCAGTGAAAGTGAAGCACCAACTTCCGAAAGAGCAGCTTCCGGACTGAACGAAAGCCCCTGTGGAAGTCCAAGAGTTCAATTTGAAAACATTAAAGAAGAGGAAGGTACTTCTCCTAATCACGAGGAACCCGCTGAAGAAGATCGAAAAGGTCGCAGACATCGTGACCACAAGTAAGAGCTTTATTTTTTTATTTCTAAACGAATTCTACTTGTTCGTAGTTTTGTGGAATAATTAATTCTCAAGAATTAATTTTTTATTGGTTTATAAGTTTTATATTTTTTATTGATAATTTTGCGGAATAATTAATTCTGCTTGTTGCTAATTCTGTAGGCGAATTACTTTTTTTATTGGTCATTTTGTAGAATAATTAATTCTATTTGTTGCTAATTTTGTAAACGAATTAATTTTTTTATTGCTAATTTTGTAGAATAATTAATTCTACTTGTTGCTGATTTACTAGAATAATTCTATTGCTAATTTTGCAAACGAATTAATTCTATTTTTGGATAATGTTATTTTAGGATTAATTTTTTATTTATTTATTTAATAAGTTTACACGGGCAGTGGCCTAATTTTAAATAATTTTGTGTGACTGTTGGCTAAAATTAAATTAATTTTTAACTGCAGTTATAAAAAAGATAATAATTATAATATCTCATTATCTTAATTATAATTGATATAATAATTGTTTTTATACAGAAATAAATTTTTGATCAACATTTTTTGATCAACATTTTTTGATCAACATTTTTTTGATCAACATTTTTTGATCTACAAAAATGGATCTTATTTAAAGAAATTTAAGTTGTTTTTACTTTTCATGATCCAAAGGTGTTCTCGAACAATAATTGCCAATCTTTTGCTGTATTTGAGGTTTTGAATGTTACATACTTCTAAATATTTGAATTGAGAATTTATTTAATTAATTTGTTTGAATTCCCAATTATTAAACTCACGTTATTCTTACTAGTCTGGCTTTTTACGAGTGCAACAGTTTTCTTCACAGGTATGAATAATTCATAGAAATATATTTAATTCATCCCTTTTTAATAGAATCAATCTGTAGGATTGAAAATATTACATTTTTCTCCAAACATTTTATCTCTTCATTCAAAAACGTGAGGCTGTTGAAAAATTACAAAAATTATTATATATAAATTAGACTATTATTTATTAGATTATCATTTTTCTCTTGTTTACATTTTTATCTATTATTCTGTATTTTATTCGTACATCAGATAAGTACTACAAAAAATTAATACAATTATTTTTTTTCCGTAAATGGGATTAAATAAACAATAAATTATTTTTTGATAAAGTAACTGTAAATAAGAGCATCAAAAAAGAGCTTTTAATAACTTGGGATCGAAAAATTGAGGATACAAGAAAATACAATAAAATAAGGGGAAAAATAGAATTAAGTAAATACAATAAGGGAAAAAATAAAATAAATAAAAATACAATAAGGGGAAAAATACAATACAATACAATACAATACAATACAATACAATACAAATACAAATACAAATACAATAATGGAAACAAAAATACAATAAAATAAATAAAAATACAATAAGGGGAAAAATACTATACAATACAATACAAATACAAATACAATAATGGAAACAAAAATACAATAAAATAAATAAAAATACAATAAGGGGAAAAATACAATACAATACAATATAAATACAATAATGGAAATAAAAATACAATAAAATAAATAAAAATATAATAAAATAAATAAAAATACAATAAAGGAAATAGAAATACAATGAAATAAATAAAAGTAAAATAATTTGGTAATATCGATGTAATTTAGAAACAGCTTCATAATTTTGATAATTCTCTAAAATGTACCCACAAAATGGAAACAGTTTCATCTATATTTTCTTAGAATTTGTTGCATGTAAGTTATTTCAATCGACAGTAGTTTTATAATAAAAAATCTAAAATACAAGTTTTTCTGCGTTAGATTAATTACTTTGTTTCTTAGAGGAATTTAGTTCATACTCCTAGAAATTCGATATCTAATTAATTTACATCAAAATTCGTCCATATTTTTAACAAATCCAGGTTTTAATTTAACATTCTAAATCTTCGTTGTTCCATTGTAACCCTTTTAATTTCGTACATCTTGAAACTTCCACAATTTTTTATTTAATTTTTATTCCTGCTATTTGAGTTTATTTTTTCAAATCTAATTTGAATTTATCTCTTCAAATTTAATTTGAGTTTTGTCTTCAAATGTAATTTGAAATTATTTCTTCAAATATAATTTGAGTTTTCTTCTTCAAATCTAACTTAAATTTATTTCTTTAAATCAGAATATATTTCTTCAAAAAAAAAGAAAGAAAACAAAATTCCTTAAGCCATCATTAGGCGCTTCAAAGATTTCTTGTATTTTGTTCTTGTTAATAGAAATGTAAAAACAGGTTTCAAATGTGAAACCTTTCATTAAAGAAATTAATTCTCCAAGATTTCTTTATTCTCTTACAATTTTTATGGATTCATCGTTCAGTTTAATTCCTTGGAATTAAATCTTTGCAAAGATTCATTAGTAGGATTCAAATTAACAAGATTTGTTTAAATTCATAGAATTGATTCTACAAATAATTCTTCAATATATTATCGTCCCTTTTTCTTAATCCTCTGAAAATTCATTAATCAAATTTTCTCCATGACAAATTAGTTTCTCCTCCATAATTTTAACAGAAATTGATTCGAAAAAAATTGTTTTGATAAATAATTGTTTCGACAAACCATTCTTTTGATAAAAGAATGGTTTCGAAAAAAATTCTTTCGATAAACAAATTGTTTCGACAAAAATTGTTTTGATAAATAATTGTTTTGACAAAAATTTCTTTTGATACAAAAATTCGTTCGATAAACAAATTGTTCCGACAAAAACTCTTTTGATAAATAATTGTTACGACAAAAATTTCTTTTGATAAAAAAATTCGTTCGATAAACAAATTGTTTCGACAAAAACTCTTTTGATAAATAATTGTTTCGACAAAAATTTCTTTTGATAAAAAAATTCGTTGGACAAACAAATTGTTTCGATAAATAATTGTTTCGACAAAGATAGTTTTGATAAATAATTATTTCGACAAAAAATTATTCGTTAAAAATATGATATTTTGTAGTTGTAAATCAATAATTGTCCTTGAGTTTCCCAGCACGATGTTCACCTCCGCAACTGGCACGACATAATCACAAGGATGCTTTCCGTGATCCGAAAAGATATCCTGAGAGCGACCTAGACAACGCTGCAGCTGCGCTGGGTACCGCCTGGTGTCATGGCCTTTGGCCAGGTTTGGCTCACGTTTGTTGGACCAGAAACTTGAGGGGCAAAGGGAAACGAGCTTCAAGACAAGCTCTAGTTGTCATTGTTTTAAATTGAATTGGATGGACTCGGTGGATTTGATTTTTGCGGCTCTAGAAAAGAATCTTAGAGGTGGGTGCCAGCTGGTGCTTCCGACGGTCAGGAACTAGTGGTCGAGTACTTGTGTTTGCTTCAATACCTGCTTGTCCACCTAGTTGACAGACCATCCTTCAGCCCATGCCCGTCTTCTACGATCGTTCTCAGGACCGCATTGGTGACATCAGACGGTTTGTGATTGTGTCGTGCCAATCGGACGAACGGATTCCTGCTTTTTTGCTTTGTTTGAGTGTAAAATAGATCAACTGTTACATATTTAAATCGAGAAGAATTTGAATTAGTAATAATTTAAATCAAGAAGATTTTAAATCAAGATGATTTTAAATCAAAAAGATTTTAAATCAAGAAGATTTTAAATCAAGATGATTTTAAATCAAAAAGATTTTAAATCAAGATGATTTTAAATCAAGAAGAATTTAAATCAAAAGAAGATTTTAAAACAAGAAGAATTTAAATCAAGAAGATTTTAAATCAAGAAGAATTTAAATTAACGATTGTTAAATTGAATTAAATTGTCACTAAATACTTTATCAGTCACAAAACGAGATATCTTGCCAAAGGATTTAGTTGTTTTAGATTACTGATTCACATTTTTAATTCCTTAAGATTAGTGATTCAAGTTTTTCAAGATTCTTGATTAAAATTCTTTAAAATTTATGATTAAAATTCTTTAAAATTCGTGATTCAAGATCTTTAAGATTCGTGATTCAAACTCTTTAAAATTCGAGATTCAAATTCTTTAAGATTCGTGATTCAAATTCTTTAAAATTCGAGATTCAAATTCTTTAAGATTCGTAATTCAAGTTCTTTAAGATTCGTGATTCAAATTCTTTAAACTTCGTGATTCAAATTCTTTGAAATTTATTATTCAAATTCTTTAAAATGTATGATTCAAATTCTTTAAAATTCGCGATTCAAGATCTTTAAGATTCCTGATTCAAACTCCTTAAAATTCGAGATTCAAATTCTTTAAGATTCGTGATTCAAACTCTTTAAAATTCGAGATTCAAATTCTTTAAGATTCATGATTCAAATTCTTTAAACTTCGCGATTCAAATTCTTTAAAATTCGAGATTCAAATTCTTTAAGATTCGTGATTCAATTTCTTCAAGAATCGTGATTTAAATTCTTGAACAAAGTTTTTTAAAATTCACGCTGCAAGTTCTTTTTCAAAAATGCAAATATGTCTCTATAGTCAGAATTCAAGTCCTTTGAAACAGACTTTTTTTAAAAAATTTCCAATCCAAGATGAAACCCTCGATTTATTCCAATTCGTAAAATAGCTTCTTTAAAAGTTCATCATGTGATTCAAAATCTTTCAAAACTCATTGTCTGATTTTCTTCAGAATTTGACATATATTTAATTTTTTTTAGAATTCACTTCTTTTAGAATTCAGTATTTGATTCAATTCTCTTAGAAATCACCATTTTATTCAATTTTTTAAAAAATAGTCTGAATTAATTTTTTAAAAACTCGTAGTCTGATTTAATTTTTTAAAAATTCATCGCCTGATTTAGTTTTTTAAGAATTCATCGTCTTATTCAATTTTTTAATAATTCATCGTCTTATTTAATTTTTTAAGAATTCATCGTCTTATTCAATTTTTTAATAATTAATCTTCTTATTCAATTTATTAATAATTCATCGTCTTATTCAATTCTTTAAAAATTTATCCTCTGATTCCATTTCTTCAGAATTGGTACAATTCCATTCTTTCAGAATTCATTTGGTTCTGAATTCAATATCTGATTCTGAATTCAATATCTGATTCTGAAATAAATATCTGCTTCTAAATTCAACCTCTGATTCAATTTAGTCTGAAAACATTTGAATCAACTTCATCAGAATTCTTTCCTAATTCAACTTTTCTGCGAATCGTTAATTTTTATTCTCTAATTATTCATCCTTAAGCATGCACTGTAATTATATGTAATTAAACTTGCATTATACTTATTATTGTCGTGAATTTAAAATTCAGTACAGAGCTAAAAAAATCGGGATTTCATTAAATTAATTATAAAACAGTGCTATTTTTAAAATTTTAGTTTTGCCCTAAAATATTGCTTTATGTAACAATTATTAACTTTTATGTTTTTATTGTTTAAAAACAATTGTCTATTTTTATCACAAAAGTATATTTTTAAAAAACTATAACGAAAATAAAACAATTCGTTCATATCAACGTTCCGAACTTTGAAAAAACTTGCAAAGGAAAAACTTGAAGGAACTTTCTTTTGTCCAGAATTTTAAAAAACGAATTTAAATCCACTATTTTAAAGTAATTCAAATTTTGAAATTGAAGTTTTGTTCGACATTAAATGTCGAAATTTTGTAATTCAAATTTTGAAACAATCCAAATGAATCTAAAAAGCTTTTATAGGGATAGAAACCGCATTAAATAAAAAATGATAGATTAGAAAGATAGATAGATGATAGATTTAGAAGAAAGAAAGAAAGAAAGAAAGAAAAAGCTGGAAAAATTCTTTTTGGTGACGTTTTTCACGATGAGGGAGATTCCTGTAATTGGCCGACTTTTGCGAAAGCTTTCGGTTTCTCGTCAAAGTGTTTTTCTTGGTCTAGAGACTTGAACTTGAATTATACTGATGAGGCGAGCCAGACAAGAATTCATTACCGGGGTCGCGTGCCAAAGAGTCATGATTAGCACACCGTACGTTGCAAATCGCTCTCGAGAAGCCGAGAGTGCTCACGTCGGCAAAAATCGATTGACTTTCAAGCAGGGATTGAAAGCTGATAGTCAACTTAGTCACATGTTAGCTCATTAAAAAGCTCCACATGTTCCGGATGCGTGAGTTGCTTAAGAATGAACTACAAGATCTTTGGCGAGAAACTGACAAGCCTTGCCAAAAGTCAACATCACCACAATTCAAATGTCTCATAATTGTCAACTTGGAATAATTAATCTCCAATTTATTTTACATCATTAAATCCAATTATTATTTCCAAGTGAATAACAATACTTCCAATTATTCTTTGTGAAAAGATTTTAACTATCCTGATTTTTTTTTGTATAGAAAAAACTGTCTATTATTATTTAATTTATTATTATTATTATTGTTATGATTATTATTGTTATTATTATTATTATTATTTAATTTATTATTATTATTATTGTTATTATTATTGTTATGATTATTATTGTTATTATTATTATTATTATTATTATTATTATTATTATTATTATTATTATTATTATTATTATTATATAATTAATTACACGTATTTTTTCTTTTTCAAAAAATGGACTTAATGGATTATTTTCCAAGTTCTTTTACATCCATAAATCAAACTATTATTTCCAAGTGATTAACAATAATTACAATTCGTTACGGAAAGTCTTTAACTCTCGATTCTCTTTTAAGTGAAAATTAATTACACGCATTTTTTGTTTCGGAAAATGGACTTCTTTTGACGCATTTATTTCTTTTGATGTATTTCTTTCTTTTACGCATATCTTTCTCTTAACGCATTTCTTTCTTTCGACGATTTTTGTCTTTCAATGATTTTCGTCTTTCAAAACGATTTTTCTCATTCGATGATTTTCGTCTTTCAACGATTTTTGTTTTTCAATTACTTTTGTCTTTCAACGATTTTTGTCTTTCAATTATTTTTGTTTTTCAACGATTTTCGTCTTTCAAAACGATTTTTGTCATTCGACGATTTTCGTCTTTCAACCATTTTTTTTTCTTTCAATTATTTTTGTCTTTCAATTATTTTTGTCTTTCAACGATTTTCATCTTTCAACGATTTTTGTCATTCGATGATTTTCGTCTTTCAACGATTTTTGTACTTTTATCGAATTTTCTATTATTAAATTCGTTAAAAGGAAAAAATCCTTTTTATGTTTACTGTTTGGATTAAAATTGAGTGGTTAATAAAATATCATCATCGCATATAATTTAATCGATGTTTTGAAAGTCTGAGTACTTATTGTCTCGCAGTTGACATTTGTAGCTTTTAAGAATAATTCCACCTCTAGACATAAAATTTCTATATTTAAATTCATGAAAATTTATCAAAACTCATGAATCTTGCAATATTTTTAAAGAACTCGCAATCTAGATAAAACTTTTTTATTTGGAACGAAGCAGGGCTTTCACTTTTAGACTGAAAATTCTTATTTATTTTCCTCTTTATTCAATTTTAAAAATGGTCCCTTTATATGAAAGAGTTAAAATCGATGCATGGATTAAAACGGTTTTTTAATACAATAAAAAGTCTACCTACTCAAAAAATAAGTTCAATTTTTAAAGAAGATTTAAAGATTCATAAAAAATTGGAACTTTGGAGTTCATTTATTTATTATTCTTCGCAGTTTTTCCTACTTATTGTTTTTTTTTGTAATTTGTACTTTTTGTGATTTATTTATTAAAAATTATAATTTTTTATAATTTAACTTTACGAAAACATTAAAATGTTTTTTAAAATCTCTTAATTAGAATATATAATCTTAGACAAGAATTGTGTAATAATAAATAAAATAAAATCTCAAGAAAAAGAAAGAATATAAAAAAATTATAGAAAATTTCTATAATTTATAAATAATAATAATTATAATATATAAATATAAATATAATAATATAAATATATAATATAAAAATAAATATAAATTTTATAATAAAGTATTGACTTCTTTACCACTCTTCTAAAAAAAAAAAAATTTCCAGAATGAAAACCTGAATCTTGGAAAAACAATTTCTAAAAATCTTTACTGGTGTTTTCTTTCAAAGCATTCTTTGTTTTCGCTTTTGATAAGAAAAAAAAACAAAGGCGCTATTATTTTACAAAAATAATGAATTCCATGAATCATCTACTAGCAAAAAAGCTTTTTGAATCACAAATAGTCTCTTTTCACAAATTACGATGCTCGTAAATTTTAAAATGTAGAAAAACTTATATAAAAAAAATACAAAAGGAACTTCAATAATTGTTTCTAATTATGGCTATTAAATAAACATTTATTATTTTTGTCTATAAACTTAATTATTCTGTTGAAAATTGTAAATCTGATGAACTTAACGAACCGACATTTTTTTGCCTTGAATTAACTCAAATTAATGATGATGATGATGATCTTTTAATGATCTTTGTGCATGGAACAATTTTGCATAAACTATTAAAAAGGAAACAATTAAAAATCTGATTTTTGAAATTCCTGGTATTTTTATTTATGATCGTCATTAGTTTCTGATTAAGGCCCTGAATAGTAACTGAATCTGTTGAAATATGTACATTCTATTTAAATTTCTTTTATTTTTCTAAACGGTCTGCATTCTTTCACTTTATTTTATTTATTTTTTTAATATTTAGGATTTTTAATTTTATTTACCCTGTTTTTTTCTCATATTTAGCATTTTTTAATTTTATTTATGCTGTTTTTTTCATATTTAGCATTCCTCATTTTATTTTTCCTGTTTTTTTTTAATATTTGGCATTTTTCATTTTATTTACCCTGTTTTTTTCATATTTAGCATTCTTCATTTTATTTTTCCTGTTTTTTTAATATTTTTTAGCATTTTTTCATTTTACCCTTTTATTTAAAAAAAACAATTTAGCATTTCTTATTTCATTGTAGGTTCGTTTTTTAATTTTTCTTTTATTTTCGTAAATATTCTATATACATAGATATTTTTACATTTTAAAGATTTACACTTTTTGCAGTGTTTAAACCATTTTTTAAAATAAATATTAAATATTTTTGCAGTGTTTAAACCATTTTTTAACATAAATATTAAATATTTTCAATTTTCCAACCAATCAATCGTTTTTTCTTTTTCTAAATTTTACAGCATCTTTTTTTTTAATTTTCCACGTTTATTTGCATCTAAAGTACTTTTGATTACTTTCTATTACTTCTCCAAAAAAGTTGTTTCTTTTAATTCCAGTTTTTCAGTTCGAAAACTGGCTCACAAAATGTTTTTTCTACACTTTTGAAATTTTTCTGCAATATGTTCTAAATTTTTACCAAAGGAAAAAATTAAAATTAAAAAACATTAAAAATATTGATGTCTAGTGTAATTAGTTGAAGACTAGTTTAATCTTATTTAATTGCAATCTTTCACCCCATGGAAGTAATTCGAAACGTCTTGTTTCAATTAGTCTACATTGTCTGTTCTAAATTAAAAAACTAAGTACCAATTGATCTTTATCTCAAGTTGTAACATCGTTTAAAAGTGTAATTTATCTTATTTAAATGAAATTGCAAAACTCAAGATAAGTCAAATGATAAATTAATTCAAAAATTCATTTTGACAAAATGAATGAGTCAAAATGAACGCAAATTGAAACACCTGGTTGAAGTTCACCACGTTTTATCAACAATTAAAAAAAATTAATATTTATTTATTTGTACACCAATATGCCATCAAAAGAAATTTTATAAATATTTATTTATTTTATAAATAATTATTAAAAATAATTATTTTATAAATAATTATTAAAAATATTTATTTCATAAATAATTATTAAAAAATATTTATTTTATAAATAATTATTAAAAATATTTCTTTTATAAATTTTTGCCCAAGAATTTTCGTTATAAAATTTGATAAATAAAATAAATTTAAAAAAACCCTTAAGATGAAAATCTAAAAGAAAAAATAGACAAATATTTTTAATTAAAGTCGATGATGTTGTGGATTTCAACTTCGTATTAAAATCAAAATTTAAAAATTAAAATTGAGTTGCAAAATTCAATTCATTTAAATTCAAACGGGGTAGATATTTATGTAATTTGAATTTGTTTACTCTCTTGAACAGAAATGTTTGAATTCAGAAAGAATTCAACTAATTTTGAAACAAAAATAATTTCAATTAAAAAGAGTATTGTTTATTTATTTACTTATTTACTTTTTTATTTACTTATTTATTTACTTATTTATTTACTTTTAGAATAGAACAGAATTTATTTTCCTTAATGCTACATTTACAATGTTTTACATCACAAATTATAAAAGATATGTTTATACATTTTTCAATATCACATTTTTTATTTACTTATTTGTTTACTTATTTATTTACTTATTTACTTACTTTTTTATTTACTTATTTGTTTACTTATTTATTTACTTATTTACTTACTTTTTTATTTATTATTTATTTACTAATTTATTTACTTATTTATTTACTTTTTCATTTACTTTTTATTTAATTTCGTAAATGTATCATCAATCTTTCACATATCAATTTCCCTTCCGTTTCTTTCAAACTTTTTATCACTAAATCTTCGTTTCGTGCTTTCATTTTATTCACCACTTTATTTTTACTTGCAGGCGTCATCATCATCATCACCATCACAAATCTCGAAAGTACTCGCTTCAGGAAGATCCACAATGGAGGAAGCGATCGGGTGCAGGTCTTCCAGACGTTGCTGGTCTTATGGGTCGGCGGGTGAGTGTCCAACCGGAAGAGGCCCGGACCCTCCAGGAGCTGGACATCGACGACCTCGAGTCGCACCGAAGCGATGATCCTCGGGGAATGAGGAGGCACAAAGCTCACCCAACAGTGCAAATTGGTCGTAGAAGAGAGGGTGGCATTCCTCACGAAACCTTCAAGAAAATGTACGATCACTCGCCCCACGAAGTGTTTGTTCAACTCGATGAATTGCACGGCGTGGGCGAGGAACGAGAGTGGAGAGAGACAGCAAGGTGGATAAAATACGAGGAAGACGTTGAAGAAGGTGCAGACAGATGGGGAAGACCTCACGTAGCTTCTCTTAGTTTCCACTCTCTGCTGAACCTTCGACGATGTCTCGAAACTGGAGTCGTTTTACTCGATCTGGAGGAAAAGGATCTGCCAGGATTGGCCTATCGAATCGTCGAGCAAATGGTCGTCGAGGAGCTCATCCTGCCCGAGGATCGACCCGTTGTCATGCGAGCTCTTCTCCTCAGGCACAGGCACGTCAATGAACACGATCGAGGCTTCAGATTCAAGAGGAATTACTCCAGCTATACGAGCTTGCAGGTAATTCTCAAGCGTTGTCTTTGAGTCTTCTTCAGGACTTTTTAGCCCTGTTTCTTTTTTTTCTCTAGTTCGAGAATCGTAGTGCAAAATTTGAGAAATTGCTAAAACAAATAAGAGAAAAAAATTGTGAATAAAATTGTGAAAATATGAAACGAATTGAGAAACTACTAAACGAATAGAGAAACCACTAGACAGAGAAACTGTTAGGAAAATTGAGGAACTACTATGAAAATTGAAAAGATATTAAAAAAATTGAGAAAATACTAGAAAAATAGAGAAACTAATAGACAAATCGTAGGGATCACAGTTTTTCCTCTTTTTTACTTGATCCCCCTTTTCCCCTTATTTTTCCCCTTTTCTTAAGAAAATTTACTAAAACACCTACAATGAAGTATTTTTCCCCCCTTTTCCCTATTTTTCAGTAAGCTTTTCTTTATAATTTTTAAACAAAAATACTTCAGATTACTTTAAAATACTTCAAAATATTTAAAAATATTTTAAAGAACTCAAACAGAATGAAAAACACTGAAAAATCCTTCATATTACTTTAAAAGACTTCAAAATTTTTAAAAACACATTAAAATATTTAAGTCTATTTAAAACTAGTTAAAATTAGTTTAAAATACTTCAAAATCCTTTATATAACTTTAAACGACTTCAAAATATTTAAAAATACTGTAAAATATTTTCAAATACTTCCCAATACTTCAAAATATTTAAAAGCACACAAAAAGAATGAAAAACGCTTAAAAATTCTTCTTATTACTTTAAAAGACTTCAAAATATTTAAAAATACTTAAAAATACTTTAAAATACTTCAGATTACTTTAAAATACTCCAAAATATTTAAAAATACTTTACAATATTTTCAAATACTTCTCAATACTTCAAAATATTTGAAAACACTCACAAAGAATGAAAAACACTTCAAGATTTTTAAAAACACTTTAAAATATTTAAGTACCGTCAACCGGGGCTATTGTTCTCAGAAAAATGCTACTTTCTTATTCAACTCTTCACTAAAATTCAGATTTATAAAAAAAAAAAAAAATACTGTG
>WNHD01000061.1:0-58280 GCA_011057455.1 Ganaspis sp. Gsp50
GAAATATTAGGACTAATAAAATTTTTTTGTAAGATAGCTTTTTTGTAAACGAGCTTTTTGCACAAAGTACCCGGTTTTGCCCCACCTTCCCCTATATATCTCACTGAAACTTGAACTATTGACTGCTGTATCTATAACTGTTCTTTGTTTAGCTTTTGTTTAATAATATTTAATTTACTTAATTTTTTTTTATAAACATTGAGTTCAAAGCTTGAACTGTTAGAAAAACCATTTGTGTGATAGGACTAAGCGTAACAGAACTACGCTACTTTTAATAGCGCACACATTTTTCCGGTTTTTAGTTTTTATCCATTATAGTGGATATAATATATAATTATATAATATACAATTAGCAAATATATTTGCTAATTATTGCTCTATTTTTTTCCCTAAGAGATTCAAAATTTGCTAAATAATATTTACTCTCCAAGTCTTAAATAGTCATTCACTAATTGAGTATAATAAAAGTCGACATTTTAAATTTGATTAATAATGTAAAGACGTAATTACAAGGATGTAGGATTACTAAAATTATCTTGAAAAGCTAGTTTTTTAAATACACTCTTTTGCGATAATGAAATTCAATGTTAAACCTAACGCTACTCATAAAAAATTTCAGCAAATGGAAAAATGAGAAATTTTGTTGATTTTGAGAAGATAACAATTGTTCAACAATTCTCGCGAAAATTGGAGTTTCGCAGTATTGTTTAGATTAATATATCGATTAAAACTTTTTTAACGAAGGTCACTGTCGATTCGAGAAACATTGTCGTATCTCAGGGCCCTTCGACGCCACCGCATGTCTCGAGGATTTTATCACAATGCCAGTCGTTATCACGTAACATAACAGCTGGCTATCGGAACTTGTCCGTGGCTTTTATAATGTATATTTGCAGGACACGTGCACAAATACACTCTCAGAAACATAATGATTTTCAATATTTTAAAAACCCTTTTGGTTATAAATCAATTTTTAGACAGAAGCGGACCCTTAGACGTTCTATAATAAACACGTATGAATCCTATATACCAAAAATAAGCGTGAGAAACTTGAATTTCGCATACATCCTATTTCTGTATTTTCATTAAAATTTATGAACACCTCAAAATTTGTATTTAAGAATAGTTTTTTTTTAAAACAACACGCAACATTTTTCTAATTCTTCTTTGATTCATATATTTTATGGAATAAAGTAAACTACATTTTCTTGATAATTAAGTGAAATTCATCTTTATAAATAAAAAAATAAGTATAAATAAATAAGTATACTTAAAGTAACTACTAAATCTATACTTTGAGTAGATTTCACTTAAGTACTTTCATTCAACTAGTTTGATTCTTTTATTAAGTAGCTGAAGCTTATTAAACTTTTTTTTTATCAAGTATGAAGTAAACAGTTGCGATTTTTCTCCACATTTTTTTAAATATATGGGCGTTCTGAAGAAAGGGACCCTAGAATGTAAAAACTACCATCAAACATAACCTATATTCAAAAGCTTCTAAGGTACCTTTCTTCAGAACGAATCGCATACTCGAATAAAAGTAAATTTACTTTTATTCATGTATAAACATAAACTTTTAACTTAAGTTAAAAATTTACAAAAGCAACTAAAACAAGTTATAAACAATGTTTAAATACAAATTTTTATCTGAATTGTAATTAAATCGATTCATTGACTATTAATTAACTGTCAATCAAGTGCTCATTGCACCAATTGAAAAATGATTAAATAAAACACCTCTAGTATAATTATACTTTTGCTGAAGCGATTTTTTCAAACGAAGAATTAACTCAACTGACATTTTTCATCTGACATTTTTCAACTGACATCTTTCAACTGGCTTTTGACAAGAAAAAACTTTTTTAAATAAACGATTTTGTAATGCTATTCAAGAAGTGAAAAAACGTGACAAATTCTATTAGAAAATAATTTTAATAAGTTGCGTATTAAGTCAGATCTTTTAAACTTTTTGTATAGATTTTTTAGAACATTCCTTTTAATTATTTTTAAACTTTGTTAATAACAATCTAAACAAAGCATCGTGAATAAAGAGACAACAAACCAAATAAAAATAGTCCATAATAAACGAAAGATATAATAAAATAAGATTCTGTATTTACAATATACATAAATAAATAAATGAGAAAATAATAAAATAGAGTGAAGAATGAAGATAAAAATACATTTAAAAAATCCCTCGAAAAAGTCTATGAATCAATATTTTACGAACCACATTTAATGATGCATGTAACTTGTTAAAAACTCAATTTGTGAAATATTTGAGAAATGTACTATGACAAAATAGTATAACAAAATAGTTCAAAAATTCCATAATTATATATATATGTATCATTCTTGTAAATGCACACGTTTATATTAAAATTTTTGAAATGCTGAATCATCTTTTCTTCCGAAAAACGCGAAATTCATTCTAAGTTTTTATTTATTTTTATATTTAATATTTACTGTGTTTTATTAATAAAAATGAACACAGCTTTTTAAAATAACTCTTTTCAACTCTTTAAAATAACTCTTTTCAACTCTTTAAAATAACTCTTCTCAATTTTTAAAATAACTCTTCTCAACTTTTTAAAATAAATCTTCTCAATTTTTAAAATAACTCTTCTCAACTTTTTAAAATAACTCTTCTCAACTTTTTAAAATAACTCATCTCAAAATTTTAAGATAACTCTTCTCAACTTTTTAAAATAACCCTTCTCAACTTTTTGAAATAACTCTTCTTTAATAGAAAATATTTTGTCTACCTTTTTGGTTCGATGTCAACTTTGGAATTAAAAACTTTAACTCTACACTAATTTAAAACCAAAGAAAAAAGAATTTCTTAAAAATACGTCAGGTGGGTAACCTAGGTTTAAAAAAGTCGCTTAAGGCGCAAAAAGTGCTAAAGCCGGGCCTGAGACACACGATTGGGTCGCAACCGTTCTACCTGCCTATTGGGTCGTATAAATTCAGGGCCGACGCTACTATTATTGAGACCCGGGGTGTAATCTCAATGGATATTAAAATTGATATTTTAAAATGGTAGTATTTCATGCCCATTATAAATGTTTAATCAAATATTTCTCTCTTTATTAAAACAAAAATAAAAAAATAAGGCGGGCTTCTGTGAATAATTGAAATTTTACGATCTGAGGCGAAAAGATTATAGTTATCTTGTTATCTTCTGCGGGTAATTTGTTTTTCAGTGAATTCGTTAAACTTTAATTTTACAGCAAAAATTATATTGTTACTAATGCTTTTAGTGTTCAGTTCAATGAGAATTTTCCCAAAATATATCATTTTCCACACTAAAATTCCCATAATACGTCAGCGACATCGGCTGGGTCGCTGTTCGCTATTATGGAGTGTGTTACAGGGGGGAGGGAGGTAGAGAGACGACGCTAGGCGTCTGTCTTCTTTCCTCTCTTACCCCCCACTTGTCATGACATTCCCCACCAATTTTCTCTTGCTCCCCGGAACCCCGCCCGCACCGTAAGTTATAAAAGCTTTGAGCAACGCGCAGCTAGCTTCAGTGAGACTTCAACACTCGTTAGCGGACATCCCCGTTTCTTTTAACAGTTTTTTGCTTCTATTCCAATTTCAATTGCACAATCCAACTGTTACAAAACATAAATAAACAAAAACTCTTTTTTCGCGCCATTTGTGCTGCTTCGTGACAATAGTGCCACTTGCTTATATCTTTTTTGGATTTCTTGAATAAGTAAGTCCTTGTTCACATACTTTCAAATTAATTAGGTATGTCGAAAGGTCGAGTGAGTGGTAAATTTGTGTTGTGTTTTTAAATTTGGTTTATGTTTGTTTTGAAGAAATATTGTGGATTTTCTAAAAATAATTGGTATTGTATTTAAGTTTTGAAATACTTTCGGAGCCTGTTAAATTCTTGCAATTTTCGTTCGTTTTGTGTGCCTTTTGTTCTAGATTTTCAATAAGATTGTCATTAATTGTCGTACACAAACAATTTTAATGTTGTTATATTTCATTATTGTAATAATTTGCTGGGAAATGTATAAAGGCTTAATTTTTGCCTTGGTGCTTTTGATATTTAGAACACAGGGCATGCATAATTAACATTGTCAATTTGCACCGAGTTTTGTTTGCATATTTTACGATTTTAGGAAAAAAATTGCTACGTGAATTTATCAAAGAATTTCTCTAATTATGTCTAGATAGATAATAATGTCTAGATATGTAATAATGTCTAGATTTATAATAATGTCTAGATTCATAATAATGTCTAGATTTATAATGTCTAGATAGATAATAATGTCTAGATTTCAAACACGAATATATACAAACCAACCAATAAGGATCATTCATTATTTCAAATCCTTTCTTGTTTTTACTCGGAATTACAGCTTGAATTAAGTCTGCTTGAACACTAATAGATTTTCAAATGACGAATTAGACCCATCAAAAGGATTTTTCGGATTAAGATTTTCAATTGTTTTCCACAACGGTAAAATGATTGTATTGCTGTGAGTGGCATGGTTTTTCTAAAGTGAAAGAGATTCGGGGAAAAAGTTGTGAACAGTATGTACAATCGCAATTGGTAGAGAAAGTAGGAGCGTCGTTTCCGTTACGGATGCACAATGATTAAAAAATTTCAAATTCTACGCTTTATATAATATTGAATTTTCCCATAAAATGACCCGATAATGTCTTGAGCTATTGGGAATTTCCTTGACACACAATTTACATTCATACATTAAAAATACATTCACTATCTCATCTAGAAAGGAATCGGCTTAGAACTTGGGTCCTTCAAAGTCTCAATACAACGCATTCCAAATGAAAACATGGAATGACATAACAGAACTGGGACTAAGGGAATTTGAGATAAACGTCTTATGTTCGAATGATAATCAGGAAGACTTTGCACCCAGTTTATGATGAAATGGGAGAGTATGGAGTATGACCGACCGTGAGAATCAATACTCTCGACCCAGAGGTGTACTGCATCCTTCAGCCTTGTTCACATGTACCAAAAATTACGCAGAGTTTGAGCATTTTCCTTCTAGGAAAATTGTGCAACAGGAAAAAGTTGAAAAACATAAATATGTAGTTCTATTGTTCACTAAAAAATACAGGAAAGAATGAAAATTTTCTACCCATTTCTAGTCTATCTTGTTCAATTAAAGGAAAGCAACTGTACAAATAAATTTCTTAAGTTTCTCTATATTTATTCAAGACGCATGGCGGTAAATTTCCCAGCAATTAAAACCATATTTCTTTCCATGAATTATGCCTGACGGAATGCCAATGAAGGATTGTGAGTCCCAAATGGATGATAGAAAAGATCTTCTAAAAGGTTTATGTCGGCAATACCGAATTTTCGGAATAACTAAATATTCATAGGAACGTCTCATCCGACCTTTTCAGTTGAAATTTTGACCGTTCTTATACCATAGTTATACCTGCTCCTAAAACTTGCCTTCGGTATCGTAGGTCAGTTTTGAAACCATTCGGAACCCCATGTAGAACGGTACACTCAGGATAGAGAGTTTGTGTCTTTTTTGAACACTGTTTCACTGTACACTGAATTAGTGAAAAAGCGTCTGCTAATTTGAGTTATTTTTACTCATTTTCAATAACGGCGCTAACTCAATTTCAATAATATTAGTTGTAATTCTATTTTTAAGTACTTAGTGCAAATTTTATTTCAATACTTTGCATTTTAAGTACTTAGTGCAAATTTTACTTCAATGTTTTACATTTTAAGTACTTAGTGCAAATTTTACTTCAATGTTTTACATTTTAAGTACTTAGTGCAAATTTTATTTCAATGTTTTACATTTTAAGTACTTAGTGCACATTTTATTTTACATTTTAATAGTGAATTACTATTTACTAATTAAGATTTGGAGAGAGAAGTAACTAACAAAAAAATGTTGCTTTAAATACATTCTTACTAAAAACTACCGTGAAGGTAAATAAACCATTTTCCGAAGATTTTAAAATGCTTTAACCATCCGTGTTAATAAAGAACATTTGTAGCCTTAGGCAGAATGATACTAATTTGAAATATAATGCATATAAATTTTTTTTCGTAAGATTTGAGACCCGGCTATTATCAATTATTAATTCAACCTTCATTTCTGACTTTTGCTTCTTTCCAGACTGGCAAAAACAAGTATTTCGTACCGCAGGTCAGTTTTGTTTTCCGCTGACTCCCATTTCACTCACGAATAAAATGTTTCTTCAAAAGTAAACATAAACCCGATTTAAATTTATTTAAAAAAAAATTATATTTTTATTTAAAAAAAATAAAATATTTTTATTTAAAAAAATATGTTTTATAAACAAGATTTATATATTATAAACAAAATTTAAAGACACGAATACAAAAGGCAAACAAATATTTCCTCAGATCTGCGAAATGTGATTTAAGTTATTTATGTGATCAAATAAATAATTTATACATGAAATCAATTTCTCTACAATTGAAAATTAATTTGGAAGAGATTTTTTAAATGACGTAAAACATGTCGCGTTTTTTAATGCTAAATATTTAAAATATGAGTAACATCACACCTGCGTAATATTTGCAACGCAAAGAGGTCACACCTTGTCGTTTCGATTCTGGGGAATCGCGAGGCCAGTTCCGTTATATCAATCACTATAGTCTCGGTACAGGCTTTGGAATTTTAATTTTTCAACTACGCGTCAAAGATTCTTTTCCTCACTCGTAATGCGACAAGATAACTATAATAAAATATTCTCTTATCTCGGTACTGTTAAGTGATTCCAAACTTCAACGTATTTTAAGATTTTCACAAGAGATTGTTCAAATTGCATATATCAGCAGATCAGAGTAGTTTAATTGTTTTAATAGTCCTTCATGATCTTATGGTATAATTATCTCAATCACTTTAAAACATATACATTTAAACAATTTTAAACATATACATTTTCTTTCAATTGTTCTAAAATTAATTTTTTTTTTGCAAATCCTTGAAGTTTCCAATAATCAGGAACTAGTAAAAAATAATACCTTCTCATTATTGACGAGAAAAAAGTTGACTCTGTAATTTTTGTCACAAATTTGAATCATACATAAAGCACCTTTTGTTTCAGGAAAAAGTCTTCCTATTTTTATAGAAATGTTTAATAGAGAATGTAACGTAATTATAAGACCTTGCGAATATATACGTATATTTATTTATGCGACATATATGGCAACGTTTAAAATGATTCAGACCATATTATATAAAGAAATAAAATAGAAAAAAAAACAACGCATTTTTCCCTGTGCACGTGTTGAAGCACGTGGTTCTTTGTCCTGAAAATTCTAAGACGAAAATTAGACCAATTTATACGCCGATTGTGAGCAATTGAACGCAATAGTCCTTCACAGTAAAATTAGCAAATTTGGCTTTACCTCGAATTTTTGTATTTTCATTTCTAGCAACTAGTTTTAAAGTCATGACTCAAGAAATAAGAGTTTAATTTGTTTATTATCGAATTTGTTTATTATTCGTTTTGTTCATTATTTTATTATTAATTTCTTTATTATTAGCGAATTTTTTTATTATCGAATTTATTTATTATCGAATTTATTTATTATCGAATTTATTTATTATCGAGCTTTTTCATTATTAGCATAAATTATAATTCAGAAACCGTTTGTGTAAAAAATGGTCAAGATTTTTCTTCTCATCTTTTTTTTCAACTCGCATTTTGAACTTTAAATTAATAAATCAAGCAAGGGAAGCCTGATGATAAATTATTATAAAAATTCAATTTTATGTGATTAAATAAAAAGAATCTATCGATTCCGATAAAATAACTGAAATTCTGCATCAGCATGAAATCGATCAAGTGCGTTTAAGGAAAAATGAAAGATATCTACGAGGTTAAATAAACAAAATAAATCACTATTAAACTCTCATTAATCAAATTTCAAACAAAAATAATCTGACCGCTTTGACTTGGTCTTTCTTCGTCGTAGAATAAAAGCAAGCGCATGTCCAAAAACTCTGATGATAATTTAGAAATCTACCTTCATTTTTATCTTTTCCTGACGTTTCTTTTTCAAAATAATAATGAGTCAGACATTTATGACACACTCGAAAGTTTCCGAAGATGATTCCCAAAGTTTCAAAGCAATATCTTTTCTCGATAAACTACAATTAGTGAGAAACTAATAAGTCGATAAATAAACGACATATTAATTTTTCACCACTTACAGTTAAACTAGAAAAGTTATTGCTTCGAATCTTTGGAAATTATCTTCGGAAACCTTCAAGTGCGTTACGAATGTCTGACATTATTATTTTTAAAAAGAAACTTCAGGAAAAATGAAAATGAAGGAGGATTCCTAAATTATCATCCGAGTTCTTGGACATGACCTTAATTTCCTTAGTGCAAAAGGTTGCTTTTTTGCCCTAGTGAAAAAAACTGCGTTTTTGCTCAAGTGAATAAAAACTGCTTTTTCGCTCTAGTGAATAAAAACTGCCTTTTTGCTCAAGTGAATAAAAACTGCTTTTTCGCTCTACTCTCTAAATCTGAATCAGCGGAATTCCGATGATTCTCAGCGATAAGTGAGCCACTTATTCAAATCAGCGTATATACGCTGATGCTTCAGTGAGACTTGACCTAAAAATACGTTAATTCTCAGCGTATATACGTTGATTTGAAAAATTAGCTCATTTATCGCTGATTCATATTTAGAGAGTGGTGAATAAAAACTGCTTTTTCGCTCTAGTGAATAAAAACTACTTTTTTGCTCTAGTGAAAAATACAATTTTAAAAACACATTTTTAAAATAATACAATATACACACAAATTACAATCTAAAGAAAATTAATTTGACTTTGTTATTAAACCTACTTATACGTTGTTTTTCACCCCTGTGTTCACCCCATTTATATATTACCACATTTCTAACCTAAATTTAGGAAACTATTGATCTGGAAAGTTAAATTTATCAGAAAATTTAAATTTTGCATTTCCCTTTTCCTCATTTCGTTTATTTTTCTGATTAATTCTCCTCGGGAACTAGCTTTCTGTAAATAAAAATGTTTATCTTTTTCTCGCGTAGGCTTATCTTGTACACTGCAAATGGATTTACGTGAGAGTGAAATAGGAGCTTCCGTTTCCGGTCGATATCGAGATTCGCCCCCGCGTCTTGGTTTGTCTACAGGGTTGTCGACCTCATTTCAACCCCCTTCGCAAATCGAACGAATCTCGTCGCGCCGCCAAGGAAGGGTCACGCATGTGGGTTACACACATTTACACCCACAGGAACGTAACGATTATTATCAAATCCCCCACCGGAAAAGCCTTATCATATTGCACAATTTATTTAAATTTTATAATTTCAATTCAACGATTTCAAAACTAAGACAAGTGCCTATAATGCAGTAAGGTAATAATAAATAATGAACTGAGTATTAATAAAAGCAGTGCTTCTGCTTATCATCCGTTTCGCTCATTTCCACGTGGAGATGATAGTAGATCAAATATTACACAAACGTGCGTATTTCACAGTTTAGTGCCTTTTGTATTTTTCTGCCAGTGTGAGAATTTTGCTTTTTAATGCTTCCTTAAACGTGTTTCTAATTGTTTATTTATTTCTACCTTACCGGTTTATGAAAATTTAGAGATAACATTTGTATTTTTAAATTATTAAATTCCCTTCCCACTTTTTTAGTTGTTTGGATTTTCCTACTTTTCATAAAAGTCGGCTACGGACGCGCTTGCATTTTAACTTGAAAGATTCAAGGGGATTCAAAGTATAATGAAACTTTTTCATTTTAGTATTCAAAGTGAAGTTAAAGAAAAAATTCCGGGTTGAGTTAACATTTAAAAGAAAATGAATTTGAAAGAAAAACGATTCACGCTCCTGCTTACACGTCAACAAATACACGCTTACAGATCGGCAGAACACTATGACACATGCGCATTCAACCCAGACGTAACTGAAGCCCGGGAATCTACGACAAAGTTCGCATTTTAACCCCAGGTCATGTTCAGCCTTCTGAAACGGATGTAGCTTTTTTTATAGTATTAAAATTTTCTCGCAAATTGGACCATTTCCACGAGTGTACACCTCTTTGATCATTTCCCGCTGAAATTTTATTGCTATAAGGTGTTTAATTTTCTTGCAGCAAGAAAAATGATTATGATTTTGAATTTTATATAGTCCATACCTTTCGGTTTCGGACGAACTTCCAGTTTTTACAACTTTAACTTCCCTTATAAACTAAATTATATAAACCAATATAAACATCCTTAAATTATACTATATACTATATTATTATATTAAATGCCGATCCCTTAAACACCAAACGTTTTAAACACAATATATAAATTTTAATAATAATGATTTTGAATAATGGAGATTTTAGAAAAGGGTGATTTTAGAATAGGATGATTGTACAATAGGATCTCGAATAGGATGCTTCTAAAATGAGATGATACTAAAAATGGACGATTCTAGAATAGAATGATACTACAATTATTAATGAATTATTAGAATAATTCCAAAAAGGAACAATTACAGAAGAGAATAATTCCAAAATGGAACAATTACAGAAGAGAATAATTCCAAGAAAGGATGATTCTATTAGAATGATTTCAGAAATACTACTACTATTTCGAACAAAAACTTTACTGAAGAAAGAATAGAACGAGATTATTTAAGTCTTTGTTGTAAATAGAATGAAGAGCGTCAGAAATAAAATGAAATATGAATTAAAAGAGGATATTTTTGAGTGGATTTAGCAGCTGGTTTCTAATTATAGTTTAATATAGAAATGAATTAAGGATGAACTAGTAGCCCAGACTAGCGTGGCGCGTGCTTGCAATACCCTTTTAGTGCTCTATTCTTGTCTCTGTGTCGAGTAAAAATTGCAATATCACGTGGTTAATTTTTTGGATCTTTGCCAACTTAAACGTTCGTCTTGAGAGTTCCAACTTAAATGTTCGTCTTGAGAGTTCCAACTTAAATCCCTTGTTGCTAAACTTAGTCAATACTCAAGTGGTTAAATCTACATTTGAACTACGAGTTTATTGTACCGGAAAACTGATTTCAATATTGTTTTAAACCACTGCATTAAACAAAGAGCCTCCTTTATGAGGAAGCAAAAGGGAATTGCGAAAAAAATTTAAGGATGTGCCAAGATTCCGATAAAGAAACCGAGATTCTGATAAAGGACGTTTTGTTAAAATTTGTTTTCATTCATCTGTTATTTAAAAGGAAAAAGAAACTTTATTTAATCTCCAAATTTTCAGTTTTTGTCAATCTTAAAAATATTCCTCGATTTTAAAAATTGATGGATTGAAGTTCATTAACGCAGTTGAATCGTCAGAGATAATGACGTTGTTCTTTTAGTCACGCGTGTTGCAAAAATAAAAAAAAACATCTGCGATGATGTTATCGAGTTTTACACCTGCACTGCAGATTTATTTTAAAAATGCGAAGAGGTTTGATTCGTCATCAGAAAAGAACGTCATGATCTCGTGGTATTTAAGATTTTTTAAATAGCAAGATCCGTTTTACGTAATCTTAAAGTTGAATAAATTAACAGGCCGCTCCTATTATCTTTTGTTATGTATTATGTCACATGACTGTTTAACAAATTAATGCTTACACGTTCCTATTACATTATTATTATTAAAACTATTAATAAAGGTTCCTATTACATTATTATTATTAAAACTATTAATAAAGGTTTTGCTTTTTAGATATTCAAATGCCTGTGAATATAGCTATTTACAAGTAAACTTTTTTTACCGAAATATGCGAAACATTGAAGAACTGAATTTATAGATTATCCAAATTTGTTAATATTGATGTTCAATATTATAACCAATACAAACTAATTGCAACGAATCGAATTATTAATATAATTATTACTATATCATATCGAATAATTAATATTATTATTTATCCTTTTATGTAAATTTTTGTCTACTTCAATTGACAATTATAATCACAGAGCTACTTCTAAATCTGTATATGCAAGAAAATAAAAAAACCGGCACTGCATAAAGAAGCTGAACTATTGTAAAAATTACTTTTTTTCTAAACAAAAAAGCAATTGATGGATTTAATAATTCAATTGCACAATTTGCACATGTAAAAAAACAGCCACGTGCCCTATAAAAAGCCCACTTTTTCTTTAAATTTGATTGTTAAGCATTTTAGTTTAAAATTGTCAGCAGAAAATGATACAGATGTGCTTAAAGGACACGTGTGATAGAATGGCACGTGTAATTTATGATAGAAAGGATTCCACGTGCCGATTCCCACTCATGGTGTCTCTCCTTGATGCTATCCTTCAGAGATATCTGCATCCAACATAAATTAATCTAAAGTTGCAGCACAGTTAGAAGGAGCAGTGCTTTAATGAGCAACTCATTACACAGTACAATATAAATTAATTTTTACCAGTTACAAACTGGAATTAATTCAAATTTTAATCAAACACTTCTCGGAAAGTGCAATATCAACTTTTGTTATAAACAGGCAACTTTTATCGCATAAAAGGCAACTCTTATTATAAAAATGCAACTTTTATTATAAAAAGGCAACTTTCATTATAAAAAGGCAACTTTTATTATAAAAAGACGACTTTTATAAATAAATAAAATAGACCCGAATATCTTATCACTATTTTCGAAAGATATTTTTCGATCCCAAAGATTCCTTTTTTCGATTCTTCAAATAAGCCTTATCTTCGAAATCCACAAATTTTTGTTATCAATTTTTAATCCCACCGAGGTAAAAATTTACAAGACTGCAATAACTTTCAGATTATTCAGTACTTTTTAAATACATTTTAAAAAATTTTCCATATTTTGATACTTTTCTTGTCACAGAAAAAATTGAGCTTTAAATATACAAAAAAATTAAACTCAACATTCAAGTGGAAATAAAATAGAAATTGAACCCAACATTCAGGTAGAAATAAAATAGAAATTGAACCCAACATTCAGGTAGAAATAAAATAGAAATTGAACCCAACATTCAGGTAAAAATAAAATAAAAATTGAACCCAACATTCAGGTAGAAATAAAATAAAAATTGAACCCAATTCAAGCAAGAAATTAAAAGGAAGCTCGTCAATGAAATTAAAATTGAATTTAGCCAGTTTTTTTTGCTTTTCATTGAATGTCTCGAGGTAGAAGAATTTACTGTTATTTTTAAGCAGCAATGTAAATAAGAGGAGTGACATTTTTGTCGGTAAAACTAGAGCGAAAAAATATCGACTTCCATGATATGAGCTCGTATCAGTAACTGTTACCTTGACATTCTCCCTGGCCCCATTGAGAAAATACAAAGGGTTATTTAGCCCCGATTGCCCTCCCAGTTTATCTCAGCCCTTTTTAAGTACCTCGAATGAGGCACGTTCGTTTTAATTGCCAACACTCAGAAAATTAAAGTTCACTTAAGAAGCTAAGCTCTTATTGAAGATTATTAAAAGAAATTCCGGAAATGACAAGAGTTTGTAAGAATTCGGAAAATCTGTGCAAAGATTTTCTGCACTTTTGAATTAATATTTTTCGAAACAACGAGAACCTAATCGACAAATACAACTTAATGAACAACTACAACCTAAAGAACAAATACAACCTAAAGAACAACCACAACCTATTTTGTAAAAAATAAATGAAAAAAATCGGAGCTTTAGTGAAAAATGTAATGAAAATTATAACAATTATATAATAATAGATTATTAATAGTACAACCCAGATAAAAATGTAGCTCAAAAGGAATCTCTGGGTCGGATTCCAGGGATAACGAAATGCAAATTTGGCTCACGGTCAACGACCTTCTGAAATGTTGAACTTGGCCCCGTCTTTCGGTGAAGCCTCGAGCTTCTTTTCCGGATTTGGTTTCATGAAGAACGGGTCATAACTTTTATTTTTCCCCTCCGAGTCTTGCAATCATTTGTGCAACATTTCGAAAAGAGATAAAAATCGCAAATTCCAGAGGTACACCAGTGACGTTACTTTTAACTATAAGAGAAGCTTTCTTTCAGAGAAAGTAAAAGTGGAACGCAGTTTGCCAAGGCAACGTGTGTTGAAATAAAACCAGACGTCCTCCACTTGCTTCTGAATAGTTCTCGATTCTTAGTTAATACCAAACAATATTTGGTATCTAGGAACTTTTATTCATAATGTTTGCTATCATTTATTTTTTTCAAAAAATTGGAGTATAATCAACGAAAATGAAATTTGTTCGTCATATCAATTTTATAATCTGCACGTTTTCAAAAACGTAGGAAATTTTACGAAATGGTGAACAATAATTGAGATGGAAATCATAAATTAAAATAATCATTTACAGAATCATTTTCCTAAAGAATGAAACTGAAAAATTAAAGCTAATTTTGGAAACTTTTTTTTATTTTTATCTATACTGATAAGTGATGCACGTTCTTGTATCGAAAGAAGCGATCAGCTTCTTGTTTTCGAAAAAACTACGGAGCGTATAGATTTAAAATTTTGAAGTGAAATAATGTTGAAAGAAGTTTTGCAAAAGTTAAGATGTTTTTCTAAAGTTTGGAACGATCATTTGAACGAACAGCTTCCTTTTCGGTTTAATTTTTTTAAAATAATTGTTTTAAAATAATTGTTTTAAAATAACTGTTTTAAAATAATAATAACAGTTAATAATTGTTACATAAATAATATAAAATCATTGTTTCAATAATTAATAATTGCAAAAACCTGTAGAGGTCCGAAAAATAAGAATACACGTTTAAAAAAATAAACAAAAAATATTTCTGGGATTTGAGAAGAAATAGTTTTTTTTTTGTCAAACATTGGGTTTCCCCTGAATCCGGTTTATCAGTCGTTTTTCTTTAAGAAAGTGGTTATGGAAGGGGGAGAATTATCTGATACAAGAGTAGGAGGAATCTTAGATTGACAGTAGCTTCTCTTTCTGTTTCAGTTACCAATTGTTACACAAACATGTCGGTTACATCTGTTCAATCCGCTAATGAAAGTCTTTCTCGTCATGGGTAAGTAAATTTGCAAATAGATCATCTAATATTATAATCTAATAATAATTATAATAAATAAACTGGATAATTATCCGGATAATTACCATAAATTGATCTCAATTTGATGTAAAACTAAAAGCAATTTAAAGAACTTTTATAGGAAAGGAAAATTTTGGATTTCAACTTTTTCTGAAATAAATTAAATTTTATTAAAATTTATTTTTAATTTTTATTAAATATCGACCACAAAGATATAAATAATATTTTAATTTAATAAGTATTTTAAATACTATTTATACCTAACATTATGTTTACAATTATTATTTATTTTATTTATTTATTTATTTATTTATTTATAAAAAGTTGAAGAAAGAATTGAAATTGAATTTATTCTTTTTCTTTTTTAGTTGACTTTTTTAATTAATTTTATTTATTTTTGTTAACTACTTAATTATATTAATTATTCAAGATATTTACAATTTCATTTTCAATCATTCAAAAAATTAACTTATTAATTACACTTATTAATTAAACTTATTAATTACATTTATTAATTAAACTTATTAACTAAACTTTAAAAATGAATCTTATCAACTCATTATTTAGTTTTAAAAGTTTGAAAAGATAATAGATTAAAAGACTTCAAATTAGAAAATTATCTACTAATAAACTTTAAAGACTAAAAATTATATTCTTATCTCGATTAGGGAAATTTATTTGTACATTTACTTTAAATTTTTACAAATCGTTCAAGTCTGTTACTTTATTTTCTTTTTGAGCTACAACTTTATGGACTTAAAGAGACACGTGTATGATATAAAACGAACAGTAATAAAAAACGTGCGGTTTCCTTTTCATTTATTATCGAAAAAGACAAATTTATTTAAAAAATTCTTAATAGTCTTTGTAAATTTAAATAATATAATAATAATAATAATACTAATAATAATAATAATAATACTAATAATAATAATAATAATACTAATAATAATAATAATAATACTAATAATAATAATACTAATAATAATAATAATTTTTATATTAAGATAATTCAGAAATTTTGATGTATACTTTTAATAATAATTTTTAAATTATAATAAAGAAATAATAGAAAATAGAACTTTAACAACAAAATTAATGAATGAACAAACAAGTGAGAAGTATATGAAAATAAAATACAGCGAATAATAAAAATGTTAAATAAAAGGAATTTTAGTAAAAAGCCCGTTAATGTATATGAATATTTAAATAAAAACTTAAGTACCATTTAATTATTATCGAAAATTAAAAAATACGATGTCATGAATGGATGTAAAATTATAAATAAAAATATGAATTATTTATGAAGACAAATGTCTGAAAGTCTTTGAGATTATTATTTAAATATTTTTTTTCTAATTCTTTCAACGGCGACGAATATTGTATGTTCAAGTTCATTATAGTTTAATGACTTTGTCTCGTAAAATCATTTTACTTATCGTACATCATGTGATCTGTGAAATTATAATTTTGCGTTAAAAAAAGAAAACATTATCAATCGCTAGCATAATTATATTGACAGAGGTCATCTCCTCTTGGAAATATTAAGAAAACGTGCCTTTGATTTTTTATTACATAAACATTGAAAAAAATGATGCATGGAAATTTTAAGTACTTTACAAAATTCAATTTCAATTTTTCAATTTATTTAAAATTTAATGTTTAGAATTTATTCAAAATTCAATTTCTACCATTTATTCGAACTTCAATTTTTGTAATTTATTTAAATTTCAATGTTTACAGTTTATTTAAATTTCAATTTTTACAATTTATTTAAATTTCAATTTTTACAATTTATTTAAATTTCAATTTGAACAATTTATTTAAATTTCCATTTTTACAATTTATTTAAATTTCAATTTGAATAATCTATTTAAATTTCAATTTTTACAATTTATTTAAATTCCAATGTTTATACAATTTATTCAATATTTATTAGACTATAAATTTTCCTTTCCTACGACTCAAAACAAACATTGAAAACCACATGCTAAATGTTACATTTTAAAATATTTTCGAAATGTTTCTTTTAAATAAGAAATGTGGACTTTGGAAAATCTCAATGTATTAGAATAAAGCGCAGCATAAAATTGAAAAATGAAATTACATACTCTCGTGAATATTCATGTATGCTATGAAGCATGCAAAAATTCTCATTACGTTCATACATGTTATCATCGCGTGAGAGAAACTTGCGATTTTTTACCGTCAATCTATACTATGAACTTTAATACTGTTCAAGTTCAAGGCTTTAAAAAAATCTAATTTTTTATAAGTCCATTGATAATTATTTTATAATCAGAAGATCAGAGTGACAATTAATATATCAATTAAGAAGATAATTTGACACTAAAAATTATTTTAAACAAAAAAATAAAAAAGAAATAATAAATAAATAAAATAAATAAAATAAATAAAATAAATAAAATAAATAAAATAAATAAATAAAATAAATAAATAAAATAAATAAATAAAATAAAGTTCAAACATAAATTTCAAACAAAAAAGTCCTTTTGAAATGAATTTTGTCACGCTTAAAATTAGAAATCCTTTTTTCGATTAGAAAAAATGTTTCAGTATATTTTCAAGTAAAATTCATTTTCTTTATTCGTCATTTGGCAATGAATACTGATTGCGCATCATTGGTCAATTTCACGTGGTTTTCAGATGTTCGTAGCATGTTCTTGGAACTTAAATCGAAAATCATATTTTTAATAGGAAACGTATAATTATTGAATATTCTACGCGTACATAAAATCTGAATCACCGTTTATAAAACAGTTAGAAATTGATTTACTAGTTCCGGTTATTTTATAATTTGAAAACCTAATCGTCTTTAAAACACAATTAAGAAAACTACAAATTAATTAGTAGCTTAATCTATATACTAATTAATTAAAGGGAATCCCTTTTCCTCAAAGGGTGCTATAAATTCACATGTTTAAGTTTAAAAAATATTTTTTCTTTTAATTTCAGGAGCAATGTATCCCTATCTTGTCACAGCTTATGTGGCAGTGTTGACGAAAGCTTCTCAGAATCTCATCCTCAATATCAAGATACAATCCTTACGATTGAAGAGCTTCGAACCCAACTGAACTCTTGTTTCACGTAAGTTTCTTTAGCAAATTTAATTTCACTTTTTAAGTACAAGTAGTTTTGGAATTATCGTATTTTTTTAACAAGTTCTAAATTTAATGTCAAATTAATAATTCAATTCCAAAATTTAATTTAATTATAAATCAATGTCAAATTTAATTTAATCATAATTCATTTTTAAGTTCAATTTAATCATAAATCAATTCCAAGTTTCATTTAATCATAATTCAATTCCAAATTTAATCTTTATTCAATTCCAAATTTAATCTTTATTCAATTCCAAAATGTAATTCAATTACAATTCATTCCAAAATGCAATTTAGTCACAATTTAATTCCAAAATGTAATTCAATCACAATTCATTCCAAAATGCAATTTAGTCACAATTTAATTCCAAAGTGTAATTCAATCACAATTCATTCCAAAATGTAATTTAATGATAATCCAATTTAACAATTTAATTAAATCATAATTTAATAACAAGTAAATTATGATTTAATGAATACATCATTTACATCATTATTATATTACTTTATGATTATTTTATTATATTATGTTATTATTATTATTATTATTATTATTATTGTTATTATTATTATTATTATCATTATTATTATTATTATGATTTCAACAATGATTCGTATTATTTATTCAATGAAATAAAAACATGGATTTGTAAAAAGGCACGAAAATTTGTTTCTTCAAGAAAGTCTTTTTAAAATTGGTTTAAAAAAATAAAATCAAAGTCGTTACTACGTCATTCAGTCAATAAATCATTAAAATCTCAAGAAATCTTTTCATCGTGAAACAAGTGTACTCTATTCATTGTTGATGCATTCAATGAATAGATTAAAAAAAAAGTTGTACTACTTTAAATTACGATAATAAAAATGATGATAAAAAATTGATAATAAAAATGATGAAAAATAAAGAAGAATAATCTAATTTAAAAAAATGAAACTAAAGACGAAGAGAAAAATTAAGTAAAAATATTGAAAAGAATTATAATCTTAATGATAAAATTTAAAACCAAACGAATATCTCTCGTGTGCTACTTTGAAGAATTTGAAATGAAAATTCTCTCCACGAAGATACTTATTTTTCTTTTTTTTCAATTCCCTATTACCAAACGCATTTTATTAACTGGTCGTGAAAACTAATCAGCAAAGACCTAAGACTTGAGGAAAAGTCAAGATTGAGGGAAAGTGTCTAGAAATCAAGTCTGTAACATACTTTCAACTCTGACGTTTTAATAAATGCCGTTAATATTTTTTCTTCAGAAATTATTGTTCAATCTGTGAATCATTTAAACACGCAAATAGTTACGAACGTTGAACGAAATTTCTCTAATTTCTCAAAATATTTGTTGACATTTTTTTCTATTTTTGAAAATTCACATTTGTCCTAAAATATTATTCTACGTAACAATTTTTATCTTTACAATTAATTATATATTTTAATTTAATTTAACTTTTATGTTATTGCTTAAAAACGATTGTCCATTTTTATTATAAAAGTATATTTTCAAAAAATTAAAACGAAAAGATCTTTAGAAACTTTAGATAACTTTAGAAACTTTAGACAACTTTAGACAACTTTCCGAACTTTAGAAACAAAACGCAAGGTTCTATTGAAATTAAAGTAAAATTCGAGTGACAATAAAATGCAAGTAAAATAAAAGTTCATTCCAATTTCAGCTAATCGAATATTCAATTCTCAAACTCTCTAAACAAAAATTTTATTTTGTTTTTTTATTCAAGTTTTATGTTACTTTTTTGCAATAAACATAAAATACAAACTTTCGGTTTCAGTTGATATTTAAAATATAATTTAGCAACGAGTGACATTTTCCTGCTTGGAATAGATACGAGTCAATAAAATTTGCAATAAATTATGTTTTAATGCTAATAAAGTGTAAATATCAGCAAAGATTTACGCTCCAGAAAGTGAGTGTCCCAGATCGTGTAATACACATGTCGAGTTCTGTATGAATGTGAACAGATGAGTTACACAACTCAAACCCACACGACAGGACACAATAGAATCCGGTGAGATCCAGAGCGAGACAATTGAAACCAGTATTTTCGTTGTTAAAGATTTAACTCCAATTTTAACCAATTTGAAAAAAGGCCAGCGAATCAGAAATTGACTTCTCAATTCCATCATCATTATCCTTTTGAACTTCTGCACTCTGATACAGAAATTTTCCAATCCACTACACAAAAAGAACCGAAAGATTAGTCAATCAGAAATCAACTTTCCAATTTCATCATCCTTTTGTATTTTTTAAAACTGCGAATTTTAAAATTTTTAGATGATGATAATACTGCCGTACATTTTTAAAAAGTCACTATCTACCTCTTGCAGATAGTGAATTTTTAAAAATGTACGGCAGAATAATGATAATAATAATAATGATAATGATAATAATAATTATAATAATGATAATAATAATGATAATGATAATAATAATTATAATAATTATAATAATGATAATTATAATAATAATTATAATAATTATAATAATAATTATAATAATTATAATAATGATAATTATAATAATAATAATGTAATAATGATAATTATAATAATAATAATAATAATGCAACAAATGTGCAAAGAACGTTAGAAAGCATGTTTAAACTATGTTTTTATACTAAGTAGATATAATTTATCGATTATTCTTTAAATGTCAACTTGATGAAAGAAGTAAAAGTATAAAATACAATTTTATGATTCAGTAAATAAAGTTGTGACAAGTCTTGTAAGAAACTTATTTTCCTGAAGGGTACGAGGGACATAAATTGTGGGACCTTGAGTTTAACAAGTTATATAAAAAATTGTTTATTTATTTATAGGTGTGGTGTCTTGTGGAGCGAAGATCATGTTTCTCTGGATTGCAGCGAATGCGGTGGCTACTCTCTTGAAAGACCATGTCCACTCTGTGATGGACATTGCCCTTCCAAGTGGAAACGTGACCTTACCCTGGTAAGGGTCAATTTATTTTTTTTCTTTGGCCTTTAAAGTTAACGTTCAAGCACGCGAAATAATCTCATTCAATAAAACCACCCGATTTTCCAAAAAGACCAACTTACACATTCATCATTAAATTTTAATTAAAGAAACTAACAAACTATTTTAAACAATGCTTCCCTATGAGGAAGCAAAAACTAACAAACCAGTTTAAAAAACTAAGAAATTAAAAACTAACAAACTAGTTTAAAAAAACTAGTTTAAAGAAACTAATAAACCCAAAAAATCAAATTTTAACAAATGGCCAATAAAACATTATACTTCTTTTCAAAAAGAAATATTTTACTGGTTTGTAAAAAGAAAATTCCTTTATGTTTGCAGTCCCACACGAGTGGAAAGGCAAGGTGGACTGGAGAGTGTGGAAGCAGCTGTGGACCCACTCTTGAGGAATCTCTTGTTCCAGCTTTGGAAAAACTTCGAGCTACATCGTGAACTCGTTTAGACGA
Organism: Ganaspis sp. Gsp50; assembly: GCA_011057455.1. Taxonomy (NCBI): domain Eukaryota; kingdom Metazoa; phylum Arthropoda; class Insecta; order Hymenoptera; family Figitidae; genus Ganaspis; species Ganaspis sp. Gsp50. Next base: position 21,593 of record WNHD01000061.1, read on the forward strand.
CACCACAACTATGCACAAGACTTAACCATCACCATCCATTTAGAGTAAATCACTCATCAACTACCACAGTACGAATCGAATTGAATGAATGATGATTCCTGAAAGAATGAAGACAATGAATGAATGACAGAGAAAAGATACGAAGAATCTCTCAAGTTTTGAGGATCAGCATCTTTCTTCAGAGAAACTCTCAGTGCAGATTTTTCTGAGTCTGAGCCAATTTATCCAGATCATCGAAGAGAAGGCGAAGAGCTATGCGCGTTCCTTTTCATCTCATCGATCCCCTATTGACGTTGGAAAATTAATCAAATCTCAAATAGATGCTAAACCCTGTGCTTCATTCGAATCTAGTTTAAACAAAACAGGTGAAATTATCAGCATGTAAAATTATCAAAGGCGATGCTAAATGTCTATGATACTTTGTGAACAACATTTTTGTATAAAGTGTTTAGTGTTTAAAATAGTCTGGAACACACATAGCTTGGATACTTCTGTTAACGAAAGCAGGAGACTTACTTATCGCCTTTTTGTCAAAATCGTCCCTTTTATAAATGCCAATTAGCCGATTAGAAAAAAAGACCGTTAGACACTTTCCGTTTATGAGAAATCAAATCAGTTGATGTGAAATACCACTTAGTGTGAAATAAAATCAATTGATGAATAAAATCAATTGATAAATAAAATCAATTGATGAATAAAATCAATTGATTAATTAAATCAATTGATGAATAAAATCAATTGACGAATAAAATCAATTGATGAATAAAATCAATTGAAGATAAATAAAATCAGTTAATGAGAAACAAAATAGTTAATGTAATAGTCATTTGAAAAGCTTAAAGTTTAGCACATGTGGTGATAAGTATAATTCTCTTGTTTGAAACGACTTCGAGACTTTCTATTCTGGAAAGCAAAAACTGAAAGAACGTTAAGACTGCCTTTAACTTGTTTTGTTCTGCTGTTGCTTCTTTTCTAGCGAGCGCTCTTGCATTAGTAAGAAGTAATCCTCGTGGAAGAACCGTTTTAGAATTTTTTGAATATTTAAAAACTTGTAAAGATGCAACTTCTGTAACCTAGAAGTTGTTGTACAATCTATAATAACAAGTGTAGCGAATTCAATAAATGCGTATAAAATTTCTTGAATTTATGCTCGTGACGTATCCAACAAAATCTTCAGCAACAGTATCTGTTCTTTTCGACTCTGATTGTTAACAAAAAAAAAAACCCGCTCAAATTGTTCACATTTTAATTTTGCCAGTAAAAGTATTAATGACTAAAGAATTGACAAGAGTGATTTAAAAAATGTAATAGTCAATATTTTTTCTTAACAAATTTAATTGAGAAATGTTTTCTTAACGAATTTAATTAAGAAATGTTTTCTTAACGAATTTAATTAAGACATTTTTTCTTAACGGATTTAATAAAGAAATGTTTTCTTAACGAATTTATTTAAGAAATGTTTTCTTAACGAATTTAATTAAGAAATATTCGCCTTTGAATTATCAAATTAAGAAATAGTATAGACAAGTTGTATTAAGTAATATACCTGCGATTAAAAAAGGATGAACATTTTTTTTAGGATACGTCTTGTATGTCAAATAAATAAAGAAAACAAATTGAAAAAGTGTCTGTACCAACGATAAGTAAAAGGAAATTTAGCTCACTGGGAACGATAGTATAAAAGCATTTATGACTGTGGCAAAATAATGACTGTTATAAGAATCATTAATATCATTTTGCTATTATTGTAATTCATCTCCATTTCGTAAGTTAATTGAAAGAAAAAGCATTCAGAAATTTTCAAAAGTATTACAATATCGATTTTTATTGTAATGCATTGGGAAATCTCAAACTGTAATTTTTATTTAATGTCCAAATTATTATTTATGATCTTAATGTTGAAAGATATGGGCTTAATAAACGATACTTGTCAATAGTAATAAAATGTTTCATTTTTTCTAAAACCACCCACTTATAGAGAAGAGATCGTAATCGATCTAAAAAAAATTAATATTAATATTTTTTGCATATAAACGAAACAATTTCATTTTGAAATGAATCCACGGTCTAAATTTATATAAAAAAAGTATGAAAACAAACTTTTTGAAGATTAAAAAGTTCATGTTGTGTAATTAATTCCATTGCAATCCTTTTTGCGAATTGTTCTTGTAGAGAATATTGTAGAGAAAAAAGTACTCAAAAAAGCATGTATTTCGGTTTGAATCCACTACCTTAATAAAATCAGTTGATTTTTTGCGATTAATTGGAGGAACTTGCCGATTATCGATTTCCACGTAGAGATCTTCGTAGGTCCGATGGAATCTTCAATCTCCATTGATATCTTGTATGCAGCCCCTTGTTTCTTCTTTCGTCTCTTTCTTCTTTGCTCGATTAAATAGAAAATCCACGAACTAGTCATCACCTGCAAAAAAAATAATAATTAGAAAATGCATCTCATAAAAATATTAATAAAAATATTAATTTAAACAATTTTTCCGATTATCCAATTGAATTTTAGTACATTTGCAACTATTTATTCAATTCCTTTTATGGTTTAAAAAAATTATTACGTGTTCTAAATACTAGTTAACAAATTTTTTATTTGTATATTTTTTAAATTGGATTCTTTGATTTAATTAAAATGATAGAAAATCATTAAATGCAAAAAAATGAAAAAAAAATGAAAAACATCGGTTAATATAAAGCGTAGTTGCATTGAAAGTCTTCAGTGGTTCAGGTAGAAATGATTTGGACTTGTTGGTAACAGAAGTCCAGCAAGTTTTACCATGGTTAGTAAGTTGATGGGAGCTCGCCTTCGAGACTTACAAAAATCAGGCAAAACCTATCGCACAATGATGATTACAACAGCGTGAAATCAAAACTTTGAGAACTGATCGTTTTGATCAGGACTCACTTTGATTTGTGACTTGCTTACGTCATAGTTACTCTGAGTGTGATATTTTTTTCCTTTTAGATAAAAAGTAAATTACAAATTAACACCAAACTAAAAAGCTTTTGATTTTTTTTACAGAAAATAAAATCTAAAAAAAACTGTTAATACATTTAATTAAAAGAATGCAACTTTTAATATAGTAATTAATATAGGTATGTATAAAAAATTAAGGTATAATAACATTTATTTGTTATTATTAACAAATAAATTTTGTTATTTATATAATAACAAAATTAATATAAGTTTTATAATTATATGTATATTTTATAAATTTATTAAAGAAACAATTTGGTAAATAAAAATTAATTCCTATTTTTATATTTATTGAATTCAATGATTTTAATTATTAAAAAAAATTGAATTTACACAGCCACTGACTGAAACTATTTTAATTTATTTATCCTGTATGTTTATTATTTTATGACATTCTTAAAAATAATATTTTGCACTAAGAAACCAAATCGTCAATTTTGATTGAAAATAGACTATTCGAGAAAGAATAACTACTGATTAAATCAATTCTTTTGTGTTTTAAAAATTAATCTTATACATAAACTTAAAAATATATAGGATGATTGAAACATAAAAATAAAAACATAAAAGTTACTAGCACGTGGTTATTAGTCGGCAACTCTCACAATTAATTTAAATTTTAATGTGATAATAACATCAAATTTTAACTAGATCGACTTTCTGAAGAAAAAATTATTCACAAAATTAAAAATCTAACATAACTTAAAAAATAAACAACTGCGTTTTGATTTGTAGGTTATGATTAACAATTTAAACAATTATGTCATCATTCATCAAAATCAAGTATATAATTGAGATTTTTAATAATAAAACAAATGAATACTACCATATATTACCTTTTACTTCTTAGATTAGGAATGTCATTCACAAATTTTGATTTTTTACACTTTTTTCCTTGTCGTTCCAAGTTTTTCACACGTGATTATTCATTCTAAAATCCCTCAAAAGTACATTACTTTGCAAAATTATAAACTTTTCTAATCTTTGTTTTTCACTGGAACTCGAATTTGCACAGAAAATAATGAAATCACTGTCATTTTTACCGTTATTTTAATTAAACAATACATATTTTCGAACAAAAAATACCTACATTAAACGGAATAAGAGCAACAAGTAAACAATTAAAATGTGTAGGTGAGTGCAAGCATTCTGATTGGTTGATGAATTGCACTTATTTATATTTCATAAGAAATTCCTTTTTCATTAACAATCATTATTATTTGTATTTAGAAAGTACGTTTATAAAAAAAATTGACTCCTTCTTCGACAATTTGAGATAATAATGGAAACTACTTCACTAAAAAAGGAAATTCTTGAAGAAAATGGAAATCGACAGTGACGCCACAGTCAATTCACGGTTCTTTTAATTTACATATTTAACATGTAAATACTTAATAATTTTGCAAATTTATGTTACTCAAACATGTCCGGCAATCTTGGTCACACTATTTTTTAGCAAAATGTACAAAAAACCGAGTAATTTTGTCAAAATTTATACCAAAAACACTAGAGCCGTTAAACGATCGGTAAACTTCAAGAGAAAATCTTCTCCTATAAATGTGGGGGAGGATGAACGATTCTCATTGGCTGATAAATTGCTATTGCCAACAATTCAAATTTTACTTATCAAACAAAGAAAATTTCCAAAATTCAAACTGAAACATAATTTTATGTTAACACTACACAACTTTATCAAGAATTTCGATTATCAGAAGAAAAAAATTCATCATTTATTATAAAAATTCGACGATTTTCGCAATTTCAAGATTGTTCGAAACCGTTGTTTATAAAACCAACAATTGCTGTGATTGGTTGAAATAACAGATTTCAGTTTTTTTCAACCAATGAAAACACTTCCCTGAAATAGGTTCAACAGTGTGCAAAAGTGGTTCACAAAATTGACATCAAGGATTCCAGTTCCCACATTTTCATTGAATTTCCTTAAATTTTGGAGTGTTTTTTATGAAATTTTTCGATCTAAAGTCAAATTCAAGTTATACAGTTCATTTAATCTATAAAGTTTTATAAAATATTAAGTTTAAGTGAGTGAAATCTGAAGTTGCAAGAATTCAACAAAGCCTGACAATTGGCGCGAAAATGTCTACAACTATTTTGAGGTAAAATCAGGTATTTATTGTATTAATTTATCAAACGACTCATATTTTTCAACTAAGTTTATGTATTTTTCATTTATCTGCTGAATTTAACCTATTTTGGCAAAAATCTTAACTTACAAGAACATATTTGAATTTGTGGTTATGCCTTTGAAAACGGTTTTTTGTTTTCGCTGTTTCGAACAAAAACTTCTGAAAATTGGTTTTAATGTCACAAATTCGTTATTGTAATTTCAATTAGCCCTAGTAAAACATATTTTAGTTTTAAAAAAACTTAAAAATATTCCCGAAAAGATTTGGAAATTTACCATTTTTTTTCCTAAATTAGTTTTTTTTTATATTAAAATCTTAAAAATTAGTTTCAAAAATACTCTGAAACGATACTTTAATTTAAAAAACTTAAAAATATACCTAAAAAGATTTGCAAATTTATATTTTGACATTTTTTTTAAATTAGATTTCGACATTAAATTCTTAAAAATTAGTTTTAAAAATGCTTTGAAAAAATACTGTTTATTACAAAATTATGAAAATTAAATTTTGCGAATAATTAAACACATTTAAATTCAATTTTAAACTTAAATATTAATGTGAATAAAATTAATGAATCTTAACAATTCTTAGAAATCTTTTTTTAAATCTACATTTGCAAATCCTAAATAAATCTCTGAAATAAAATGATTTAATAAATCTTTCCTGAAATTAAAAAGTTATAATGATAGTTGGAAGAATTAAACATAAATGAAACATAATATATTCATGAATAAATATTTATTCGCACATTATTGGCCTACATTATTCGGAATATACACGTCCAATTAACAGTCAGTAAAAGGTGTAAAAACATAGCAAATACTTAATGTCCAATACTTTTCTAGTTAATTTACATGAAGTCACTAGAGTCCTGGACATAAGCTTACAACGATGTTAACACGCACGCTGCGCTAAGCACTTTACAAAAATTTATTCTGATTTTATAAAAAAAATCGTATCATTTTTTTTTACCATTATTCACGAGTCACGCCATTTTAATGACAATTCCATTTAGCGGACCAGATTCATTAATTGTAACCCAGTAGTTTAAAACTGAACTTTCATATCCTAAAAGTGTGTTAAAAATTAAAAACCTACTCATTCTCAAATTAAATGCATGCGCAGCGAATTCATTGATTGGGGAATCTGATAAGTTTTCTTTCCAAAACTGAAAATATCAATGACATTTCGAGGAAACAAACAATAATGTTGAATAAATCTAAAATTAAAATCAAGTAAAAGACTTTTTGAAAAATAAGAAATTGATTAATTTTAACTAATAAGATACGAAATTATTTTAATTTAAATTTAATTGGAAAAAAGGACCACTTAATTTTGTTTTCATTTGACAAGGACAGTCTTGAAAAATTCAGATTCACGTGTATATTTGTAAAATAATACTACGTGTGTATAAACAATTTGATTTACATTGGATTCATTTTTCGGTTCAAAACGTGATATAAGACAGTGCGAAAGTTTTTTTCGTGTGTACATTTAGCTATAGAATTGATCCTATCCCAGATGAAGAAATACAAGTTAGATTTACAATCCACTCGGAAGCATCGACTTAGTTTCTATTTTATAAAAAATATCTGCATTTTAGAAAGTCGACGGGAAAAATATACAAATTCCAAAAACTACTCAATCAAGATTGGACAAAATTAGGAACTTGATTTTTCAGTCTTTTTAAATTCGATTTGACCGAAATTTAATTATTTAAATCTTTCTCATCGACTTTAATATTGATATTTAATGTTTAGCAACAGAGTCGATGCTTTCGACGTTACATTTCCAAATGAGAATGTTCCGTCCCGCGAGAACAGCGTACTATATATATATAAAAAAAAAACATAAATTAAACACTTGACACACGTAAATTAATAAAAGGTGTGCACGTTTACAAAACAATTGGCCTTTATGTGACAGCGATTTTGATATTTTTATCTCTCTGTTTTTCTCCCTTGAAATTTGTTTTTCATTTTTCATTTTTCAGTTTTCATTTTTCATTTCTCATTTTTATTATTTCTTTCAAATTTACAAAACTCGAGCTATTCGCGTTTTATCATTTTTTTGGAACTTTTTTCCCTTTTCGGCAAATGTTTTAGAAAAAACCTAATTGGGCCTGATTTAGAAAAGCGAGACATTTCTCAAATCCGTCGTCAAATTTAAAGCATTCTTACGATTATAATAATTAAGAAATAATTACGTTTTTAGAAAAAGCGGTGGAAAAGTTAATTAATTTATAGAAAATTAATTGACCAAAAAGAAATAACCGGAAAGAATGTTAGCGCAAAGAAAATTAACAAATCAGTTAAAAATGGGCCAGGAGTTAGAAGGGTGATTTTAAAGTAAACTATTTCGTTTTTGATCCGGAAAATTCGCTCTTTATTTCCAAAAAATACCTTCCTCACTTCTGGACTGTCTAAAAATGCCTGCAAATACAAATAAGACGCTTTAAAAAAATCTGCCAATTTAAACCGATTAAAGAAGAGAGTGAGAAAGAGAGAGATACAAATACGATTTACTAATTTTCGCGTGTTTAATCCAGTCAGAGTTTTTTTGTCGATGGAAATGGAAGATCGGATAAAAAATACTAGAAACGACTTGAATAATAAAATTTACACAATTTGTATCCTATTATTAGAGTTGATTCTCCTTCGACACCGTTTATGATTGAAATATCCTCTCCAATATCCAACTAAACCTCTGCCTAGACAAACGTGTCGCAATCTTGGTAATAAAAGTATCGAGAAAGAATAGTCGAGCGTCGATCGCCAATTCAAGTATACAATGAATGCATCTTCCGCTGAAAATGAACAAATCAAAAGCGGAAGACTGGGGCTTTTTAGTAATCGAAAAATAAAGAAATTCGTCAGGATAAAAATAAAGGCTTGCGAGGGAGGAGTGAATACACTCTCTCCTTGACCCATTGGAAACGCCCAAAGGGCAGCCACAATGGGCCGCACAATTCAGACGCTTTATAACGCCGTCGGGATTGTAGCAAGTGTTAAGGAATTATTAATAATTAATAATTAAGAATTAATATTAATAAGAACTATATAATATGAATGTTGTATTCAATTATATCGATGGTAATTGATAGCAATTGTCGTTTGCGTTGTAATACAACTTGCAAACTAATGTTCGTTATTTTCTATTATAGAACGAAAGTGAGAATCGTGAAGTTTTCTCAGATCGCGTTACACGAGCGATATGAATCACGAATTCACTCTCTATATACTCACACACCATGAGAGATCAGCTGAGAGCTTTTTGTCACTTACTGTTTTATTATTCTTTTTATTACAACGTCGACGGTCAATTTAGATGAGATCGGCGACATTCATTGGCATTTCGTCGATGCGGGTATTGTAAAATTGTTCGATGTCTTTCAATGCTCTTTTATCGTCAGCAGTGACGAAATTGATGGCTACTCCTTTACGACCAAATCGACCACCTCGTCCGATTCTGAAATTACATCACATTCGTTAGTTAATCATTCTCAAACTTCTTTCATGAATTTTACAAATTTACTTTTTAATTCCACACTAGCTGAATTTCGTGTTAAGGTCTGTTAATTAATCTTAGGCGTATCAATTTTCATTTTCTTTAAATACGAAAATTTATACGAATTTTAAAATTAAAATTTAAATATAAATTTTAAAATTAAAATTTAAATACGAATTTTAAAATTAAAATTTAAATATGAATTTTTATCTAATCGTTCTAATAACTGTTACATATAATAATCGATAGTTTTTTACTTAATAAACCTCCCGTGCGAAATAAAAAGTTACGTAAGTAACAATACCAATTTACATAAGTTTCTATTTCGTACGGCAGAATTATTTAATTATTTGATTTATTATTTATTATTATTTATTTTTTTTATGCCTACTTTATTTACTTTTATTTTATTTACTGACGCTCTATCTTTGCTGAATTTTGTTTAATTTATTAGTTTCACTAGTTTATTTTACAAAAAATAAAATTGCAAAAAAGAGATCATTGAAACTTATTTAAATTTAATTAAAGTAAGTTTAGATTTAATTAAAGCAAGTTTAAATTTAATTAAAGTAAGTTTAGATTAAATTTTAAATTAAATTCAATTAAAATAAGTTTCTGTGATCTTTCTTTTTTGTAATTAATCGGGCAAGTTTGCAGTTTGAGGACTAAATAGACGTTAAGTGATTCTAGCAACTGAAAAGTTGAAGAATCAACTAACAAATTTTACGTTAATTAATCCCAGAGTCACAAACTTTTCAATTTATCTATAATATTCCATATTCTAATTTTGTAAATTTTGTTTTTCTGTAGTAACTTTTGAACAGTATGTTTCATTTTATTAATAAATATATTAATTATTAATAAATATATTAATTAATGCAATGACTATAACGTAGTCTTTTAAAAAAGTTTATTTTTTTAAAGTTAATATGAAACCGAAATCAATTAAAGGACAATTCAAACTGTAAACAAGCAAACAGTAAATTAATCACCACTTAATTAAAAAGAAGACTTTACAATCAATTAAAATTTTAATTATTTGTTAATAAACATTGAATAATTAAAATCGTACTTAAGTAAATTTAATAACAAATTAAAACTCAAGATAAATTGAACACGCAATTGAATACTATAATCGGATATTAAAATCGAATATTATAATTGAATATTATAACTGAATATAATAATCAAATATTCAAATCGAATATATTAATCGAATATTAAAATCGAATATTATAACTGAATATAATAATCAAATATTAGAACTGAATATAATAATCGAATATTAAAATAGAATATAATAATCGAATATTAAAATCGAATACTATAATTGAATATTAAAATCGAATATCATAATTGAATATTATAATTGAATATTAAAATCGAATATTAAAATTGAATATTACAAATAGCAATAGCTATTTGTACTTAGGCGAATTGTAAATTTGTACTTAGGCGAATAATTATTGTAAAAAAAGAGCTCACCTATGAATGTAGTTCTCTCGATTAGAAGGAAGATCATAGTTAATGACCAAAGATACTTGCTGGACGTCAATACCGCGAGCCAGAAGATCAGTAGTAATCAAAACACGGGATGAACCAGTACGGAATTGTCTCATAATCAAGTCTCGTTCTCTTTGCTCCATGTCTCCGTGCATAGCAGACACAGTAAAATCACGGCCATGCATGTTATCGGTAAGCCAATCTACCTTGCGACGAGTATTGCAGAAGATTACGGCCTGCGTAATGCTCAGCGTATCATACAAATCGCACAATGTCTCCAGCTTCCAATCTTCGCGCTCAACATAAACAAAGAACTGCTTAATACCCTCAAGGGTCAATTCTTCCTTCTTCACAAGAATATTAATTGGGGTTCTCATAAAGCACTTGGAAACCTCCAATACATCAGTAGGCATAGTAGCGGACAGCAAAATAACCTGAAATCAAAATCACATTGAATTTTTCATCTTTAAACCAACTTCCGAATCTTTTCAAAGCCACTTGGATTCTTAATCCACTTTTTCCAAGATTAAATTTCTTTTCTAGTTTTATACTTTGCAAGTATTGTGAGTTCTCGTACAAATGTGTAGCAAATATTAATTAAATATAGTAGCAATCTTTTTTGTGTAATCTTTTTCGAATTTTTTTCTTTTTTTTTTTGCTTTGACGTACCTGAACCTCCGATGGCAGTAGCTTGAACACATCATGAATCTGCTCTTTGAATCCACGAGAAAGCATTTCATCAGCTTCATCAAGAACGAACAACTTGATGCTGGTTGCACGCAGAGCACGTCTGTTGATCATATCAAAAACCCTTCCGGGTGTTCCGACGACGACATGAACGCCTTGTTCCAATTTGCGAATATCTTCGCGAACATTAGTTCCTCCGATGCATGCATGGCATTGGGCGTGCATAAAGTCGCCGAGAGCAATCACCACTTTCTGGATCTAAAAGTAGAAATAAAATTAGCTTTAATCCAATTTAATTGAATATAATAATCGGCAAAATCCAACTAATAAAACGAATTCTAAATCCGAATAAAACGAATTCTAAATTCAAATAAAACGAATTCTAAATTCAAATAAAACGGATTCTAAATTCGAATAAAACGGATTGTAATTTTCGGATAATAAAACGAATTCTAATTTTCAGATAATAAAACTAATTGCAAATTCGGTTAATAAAACGAATTCTAAATCGGAATTCTTATTGCTAATCTAGATCAGAATTCACATTGATAATGTAAATCAGGCTCGAATTAAGACCGCGTAAAGATTAAGAACTAAATTTAGCCAAAATCGAGTTCAAATCGAGAGAAAATAGAAATAAATCATTGATTTTTACCTGCTGAGCAAGCTCACGAGTTGGAGCGAGAATTAATGCTTGACACTCATTAATAGTAGTATCGATTTGTTGCAAAATTGAGATTGAAAACGTAGCAGTCTTGCCAGTTCCTAAAAATGAAAAAGAGATGTAAAAACAAGATGAAAGATGAAAACAAGACGAAGAATGAAAACATTGAAAATAAGATATTATAATGCGAATAGATAAACTACAATAGTGAAATAAAAACAAATTGCAATAGTATAATAAAAACAAATCGCAATAGTAAAATAAAAATAAATCGCAATAGTAAAATAAAAATAAATTGCAATAGTAAAATAAAAATAAATTGCAATAGTAAAATAAAAACAAATTGCAATAGTAAAATAAGAACAAATTGCAATGCAGTGAAATAAAAGCAATAAATTACAATGCGAATAAATTAATAGTCTTGACAAACAAATATTTTTTTGTATTTTTTTTAGAGTTTAGAGATGAATGCAAATTACCTGATTGAGCTTGGGCGATGACATCATGTCCTTTAACGCAGGGCAAGATGGCACGTTGTTGAATCGCAGAGGGTTTTTCAAAACCGTAAGCATAAATACCTCGAAGAAGTTCTTCCTTCAAGTTCATATCATCGAAATTATCGACGATCTGAAAAAATTATTTCTTTAGAATACAAAGTTTGATACGCAGAAAATTTTAAAAACGCGACTTAAAAAAATTCATAGGTGCCATATTAAATGTAAATGTACAAAATGTTTTAAACGCTAGTTAATGCTTTTTAAAAAGTGTATTGAAAAATTGTTCAGGCCCATGTTTATACATTGAATTGACTGTTAATTGGACGTTAATATTCCGCATCAACTTAATTATTAAAACCTGGAATTATAATTTCTAATCAAGCAATTAAAAAATTGATAAAAAAAAGTTATTAATTGCTCGATACGAATTCAATAACTAAACTAGACATTAATTTTTGTTAAGATACACAAAAGGGGTGTGTATTAAGTGATAGTAGGACGTTGAATTTCAATTGCAGTTACTTTATACGAAAGAGAACTTTTCGTATTAAAGTAAATGCCAAGTAATTATCTGTTGTCATGCAATTAAACCTAAAGCAATGTATCTTAAATTACAGTAATCTTTCAAGGAAACTGAACATCCCAGATGTGTTCTACACTCAAAGATAAAGTAAAATTCTCTTCATATCAGTAGAATATCTTATCTCTAAGGAAATTGGTTTTTCAAGAAGTTACCTCTATGCTAATTTTTTTTAAACAAACATTTATTTATGTTTAAGTGAATTTGCTTCCAAAATTTTATGCTAATTGAGCATAAAATTGGTTTCTAAATAGAATTCTCTTTGAACGCTAGGTTTCTTTCTTAAATAGGCGGTTTATTTCGAAGATTTTAATTCAAGGTTTCTGTGAAACAGAAGATTTCTTTTCAAATGCAAGTTTTCTTTTCAAAAAGCAGTTTCTTTCTGAACATAATAGTCCTTTTTTATATGAAAATCCCTTTTGTACCGTGAAAATCCATTTTACATGAAAACCCTTTTCGGACATGAAAATTACTTTTCTATCATGAAAATTCCTTTTCTGTCATGAAAATTCTTTTCGAACAAATAAAGTCGTTTTGAATTGAAAAGAAATTACGAAAGAAGCCTTTTCTTATAAAATATTTTCTCGAATATCATTAGTTCACTTTAGTAACAATCTAAATCAAGATTGTTTGACTCATTAATTAATCAGCTTTCTCATCAAGGAAAAATTTCTCTAAATTTAACGTAAATTGGAATTTAAGGACATTTGGAAGCTATTAGACGCAACTTTTTAATGAAATTATTTTCTGAAAATTAAAATATTTGTAAAAAGTAACTTACAAGTTCCCAGTTCGTCTCGATTTCACCATCCGGTTCCATTCCCGGAGGTCCATCGTACACCGGTGTTTCGTTAGGTTCACTTGGGCCATTATTAGAGTCGCCGACCCATTGCTCTTCGTTTCTGAAACATTATAAAAATCAACTGTAATTTCTTCTCTACAATTAATCCATTCAATGGCTTCTTTCCCCTCAAATTCTTTAATTTGCATTTAATTTAATGCTTTTTTCGTGACAACGAAATTGAGCACTATCCGCATTTTTGCATAGAATGAAAACGGTGTCAATAATTCGGAACTTAAATTATTAATTCGGAAAAAATTGGGTACAAAAGCGAATGAAACAAGTAACAAAAAGTAAAAACAAATAAGCCACATTATTAAGAATTAATCAGTAAAACCAGAAATAGCAATAAACTAAAAAGATCATTTATAAGAATAATAAACAAAACAATTTATAAGGCTAATAAACAAAACAATTTATAAGGCTAATAAACAAAACAATTTATAAAACTAATAAACAAAACAATTTATAAAACTAATAAACAAAACATAATAAATACTGAAAAATAAATTGTAAACTTCAAGCAAAAAACCAATGAAAACGAATCAATGAAAAAATCTAAAAATTAAGAATGCATCGTAAGGACGAACTTTTTTTGAGAATAATTAAAAAAATTGTCATAAATTATAGGATATAAATAATTGCTTTGTTTTCTATTGATTAAACAAAAACTGAATAATTAAGAATAAATTCTGAAAAACAAACATTGTAAAGTCCAAGAAAAAAATCAATGAAACAAACTATAAAACTATTAAAATTACAATAACAATTGCAGAAAATAAATATTGATTCAATAACTAAAAAGAACTACATAGTAAATGTGATTCATTTCAAAGGAATGATTGTAAGTTGTTAAATTATAAACAAATTAATAAAATCATTCTTTATTAATTATTATAAACAAAAAGAATACATTTTATTAAAATTAAAAAAAAAACTATTAAAATGCCAGTCATAAAATATATACACAAAAAAGTTATAATACAAAAAATGAGAATAAAGTATAGAAAATACAAGCTAAAATTTCCTAAGGACGCTTCTAAAATTTGTCAAAAATAATTCTAAAACTTGTCAATGACGCTTCTAAACATCCATTTCACCATTTATCTTCACACTATTTTCTACATAAAGTTTGTTCCCAATTTAAACAAAAAAGTAAGAAAGGTGCCAATTATTTGAATTGTGTCTCGAATAAACAAAAGTAAACTATTTAAAGCCTTCGGAAAATAGAATCATAGTTATGTTTGCCCAATGTTGCAAAACATTCATTGTTTTTTAACTTGCACATTAAAACATATATTGTCCGTGACTCATGAGTTAAAAAACCAAGAACTTCAAGATAATGTATTTTCTTAATTGAAAACTAAACACTCTTTACACATTTTATCGAATTTCATAAATTAGAACAAATTCCCGTTTTTTTAAAACAATTATTAACTTATTAATTCAAATTGTTAAAATTCATCTAAACTCCAAATAAATTTAAACAAATTAACTCCACTTTTACAAAATTATAGCACATCTGTTCATTCAAACATTTCCATCAAAAATTCAGAAACAGGTTTCAAGTAAAGTATTTTCTGAGTTTCAAAATGATCGACAAGCTCTGAATAAGGAAAAGCTTTCGGAAAATGGATGCTAACACAATTTTGAAAAAATGTTTTGTAGGAAAAAGCCTTATTACCCATTTTTCCGTGAAGATGACATTGATTCAGCGAAAAATTCCAGTACAAAATGAGATTTAAATAAACATTTAAACGAGAGGTCGAGGTTTAGCAGAATGACAGTGACTCACGAGGAAGCATGGCCGTGAGGGTGGTAGACACGCCGTTTTTTTTAGGTCTTTAGTGGGGGATTAATTTTATCAAGAAGGGGAAAATCCACACAAACAGATCATTTCTACGACAGCGTTCCGTCAAATGACTTTTCTACATGAATATTACGTAATTATTCGCAAAAATGAAGCTTTCAGAATCTCAAGGTAATGGTTGGCAGTGGAAAGGGAGCAGCTCGCACGTGTGACACCAAAAAAGTCAAATATCACCCTCGAAAAGAAAATTTGATCCGGAAATTAGAACAGTAATTTAAAACAAGCGGAAAAAGAACTCAAATCTTGAATCAGTTGCGGAAAATTCTGGAAATTGGAAAAGCAATGTGACAAAAAGAGCGAGAGCACGCCATGTTGTCAGCGGATACCCATGCAGTCGTCAGATGCCGCATGATTTTCCTGGAAAATTTCATGCACCAGATGGAGTTGGAAAAATTTAAACGTAGACGCCGATAAATAAGTAATTAATTAAACTTTTAAAAGATTCGTTGGAATATTTATTCGCATGGAACACTTTTAAAAACTCGAACTTACCTACGTTCAGAGGTATAGGACATGTTCCACACACAGTTGCACACCGGAAAGGCAGATATGCTGATGCGTCACGATGAAGAATAAATTACTTGTCACTAGGGGACGCTGCAATCGCACCTGCCTGGGCGCCTTTAATTTATAAAAATTGCAAAAAAAGTCTCAATTCCTCTCAAAATGTTCACTATTATCGGGCTATTTTTTATGATTAAATTTTTCTTTACTCCAAGAACGATATCTTTCTCAATTTTCAAAAATTCTTGAATAAAATTTGTGATTTTTAGTAAGAGGAAGTTGCGCGGTCAGCTTTGATCATTTGGAGGGGGAATAGAGAAAACCGGGAGAATTTAAACGAATTTGCCTTGTTAGCAAATATTTGTTAATTAATTTAAATCTGTGTTTAAAAATTTCGAATACTGTTGAGTATTTTGAAGACTTGTGCAGTGTTTCTCTTGGAATAGAATGCTTTCTTTAAGGTTAGTTTTCTTGAAATGTAGACTTATTTTTAATTTTCAATAACTTGGGGAGTGTAAAATTTTATTTTCTTGAGATATGTTTCTTGATGGAAATGTTTTTTGACACTTGGAAAATTTCGCACTGGAAAAAAAGAGAAAAATCTTTAAAAGCGTGAATATTGAATGCCGAAAAAATTTATCTTTCTTACCTTTATTGACGAATTTCTTTCTCAGAGAACTTTTAAAGACAAGGAAAAACAATTAATTTTTATTTATTATTAAAAAAGACCCAGAGCGATAAAAATCTTCTAATATTCTGGCTTGTCATTTTTTTAATCGAAAAACAATTGAAAATCTTATCACTGTTGCTATTTTTTCAGCTATTTTTTTCCGCTAATTGGATGCGATTCAAATTTTTAAAAGTAAATTCAAATGAATTGAATTGACAGTAAATTGAATTGGCATTAAATTGAATTGACATTAAATTGAATTGGCATTAAATTGAATTGGCATTAAATTGAATTGGCATTAAATTGAATTGATATTAAATTGAATTGACATTAAATTGAATTGTCATTAAATTGAATTGACATTAAATTGAATTGGCATTAAATTAAATTGATATTAAATTAAATTGGCATTAAATTGAATTGACATTAAATTGAATTGGCTATAAATGTAAATTGAATTGACTTTAAAATGGAATAAAGTCAATTAAAAGTACAATTGCTTTCTATTCAATATATTGCTTGCTCTTGAGGTATTTTGTTTCAAAATCACGCCTAATTAAAGTTTTAAATTACACATTCGGCATAAAAAATAGACTAACAAATTTAAAAATACAAAATTAAATTACTTTATTTTCATACAATGAAAGATGATGTACAAATTTGTGCAGTGTTAAATGTTAAAAATCTCAGAGAACAATTAGAGAAACGCACAACCAAGTATTAAAAATAATACTGTAATGGGAAAAACAATGTAAACACCCATTCGAGGTACACACGTAGAAACTAAGAGCGAAATATCATCAATTTCATGATCAATTCCGTCTTTCGTCGGAACTTCGATGATTACCCTGTCCGTTGTAAACATGCGAAGAGGGAAGGTACACTCAGTTTTATTAATACACGCTAATGTCACATTTTCGTATTGCAAAGTTGGTTTATAAATATCAAAAACCGCATGAATATCATTGGACACTTTATCATTATCACTATAAAATATATAATAATAATAACCAGGCTCAACAACGTCGTGAATAGATTGCATGTGTTTCCCATTGATTAAATAATTAACATCCATACAATGCTCAGATTCATTAAATTCTTGTGCAAGAAGTACCTGACCACCGTAGCAGGTAAACAGACTATTTTCAAAACTCGAAATAGACGAATCTTCTCCTACTTTTTTTGCTGCATTTCCACCGTGTTTTATTCCTTGATCCCATAATCTTGGAGGTTGAACCGGATCCTGGTGCCTTTTTTGCCTCGGGTTTAAATTCAATTTCCTATTTTCGTCATTTTCCTCTTTAGCAGCGTCAGGTTTGTCCTCCAATAGTTCCACTTTTAATAAATTAACCCTTTCTTTTTTATTCTCATGAACATTTTGCCCTAAAATTTTGTTCTTATAAACTAAATTAGTCTCTCGTCGATTATTTGGCTTTTGCAATTTTTTCCCGTGCCTTTTTTTTTGTACGAAATTTTTTATGTTATTTTGTCTTAAGTCGTTTTGTTTTGTTTTTTCAGCACTAAGTTGCTGAATTTTAGCTTCATTTTCTAAAAACTCTGTTAGACTTTCAAAAGATTTTGTCGTCTCTATGACACTTTCTAAAAATTGTGTAACCTCTGTGACCTTCTTTGAATGTTTATTACCTTCTGTTATATTTTCTAAAACCTCAGTTTTTGTTGGATTTTCTGAAACTTTTTTTGAGTTTGCTACATTTTTTAAAAACTGTTCAGCTTGTGATAAATTGTCTAATTTTAATTCAGCATCTTTTTGGGGATTTTGGTCCTGGGTTGTTATTTCTTCAGAATGTATTTCCTGTGCATTAGATTCAAATGTTACTTTAACCTGTTGATCTGCTTCAGGCAAATATATTCCAGTTGCACGTGCTTTATTTTTGTTGTGATCCAATAAACCACATGTTCGTAAATTTCTTTCTCCTTTTACCACGAGTATAGATGCCCCTTCAAATCTGAAAAAACGCAAAATAATAACTAATCACTCCTGCTTGAAATTCACATATCTATTGATTATCCCAGTCCAATACGATTTTTTAATTAAATATCCACACATTTTTTTAATTAAATATCCTTGATTAATTTAATTTAACATTCATTATAATTTATATTTATAAATTTTTTATTTTTATAAATTGTTTACTTTTATAAATTATTTGTTTTTACAAATTGTTTACTTTTATAAATTGTTTCCTTTTACAAATTGTTTACTTTTATAAATTGTTTCCTTTTACAAATTGTTTACTTTTATAAATTGTTTGTTTTTACAAATTGTTTACTTTTATAAATTGTTTGTTTTTACAAATTGTTTGTTTTTACAAATTATTTACTTTTATAAATTGTTTGTTTAAAAATTTACAAATTGTTTACTTTTACAAACTATTTATTTTCAAAAATCGGCAATTATTGGGAAATAAAATCGAAAAAGTGGGCTCTTGTCATAAACGATGATTATAAGAACAATTTTAAAAAGATAAAATCGGGAAAATGTCATGATTAAACGTAAAAAGTTTGTTTTCTGGGATGAGGAAAATGAATTTAAATATTTGTCGGGCATTCAAAAACTGGAAACTAAACGAAAAAGCGGGCTCTTTTTGACGTACAACCCTTTATCTATATTAGTGTATTGTTATTCACCTCGAGCAAACTGATAATGCAACAGTTGCTCCTTTCAGAAGATAAAATCCCCAATATTCAAGCGTATCGTCTGGAAGTGTCATGCTCTTTTTCAGCCGAATATGCTTCCTGTAGGAGGTAGTTTCCGGTTTCCGAGAAACTTGGAACGCGTTAATTGTTTCGTTCATCTTTAATTTATGTGCCTAAAAAGTAATATTCGTTATTATAATTTCATCACGAATTTGACTATCTTTAGATTTTTTTAACACGACGTTATTTATGTTCTGTATTTGTAGAGAAGCGTAAATTAAAGAAAAGAGTAAATTAAAGAGAAGCGTAAATTAAAGAAAAGAGTAAATTAAAGAGAAGCGTAAATTAAAGAAAAGAGTAAATTAAAGAGAAGAGTAAATTAAAGAAAAGAGTAAATTAAAGAGAAGAGTAAATTAAAGAAAAGAGTAAATTAAAGAGAAGCGTAAATTAAAAAAAAAAGTAAATTAAAAAGAAGTGTAAATTAAAGGCAAAAGCGTAAATTAAAAATTGTAGAGATTTAATATCTTACGGAACAAAATATCGAGGAGACTCCATCCTTGATTTCCACAATGTCCGATTCTGTTACGGCATAGGTAACATCAGCGTAAACAACATGCCTTAAATACAAAGGGATAACAAGAAGCAAAGTTGGCAAAATGGTTGTTAGAATGCAAAAAGTTATCACTCTTCTGATACCATGCATTTTCTCTGAAACAAAAGAATACATTAATTATAGCTTAATTATATTAATTGTATCCGTATACGTAATTAAATTACGTAATTAATTAATTATTATCTTACTCGTTTTCTTTTTAAATCCACTTATGAAAATATCGTTAAAGAATTTTTTTGATATTCATTTATCAACAGAATTTCAATAAATAGAAATAAAATTCACAGTTTTCTACTTTCACTCCGAAATCGAAAAAAAAATTTCTCGTTTTTTAATATCTTCCCGGGGTATTAATAAATTAACATAAATATTTGATAAAAATATACACAATCATCTAAAATACACTACAAAATGGGTTATATTCTACTCCAAAATGTTTTGCTATTTGTCTTATTTTTGTCAATTTGTAAATAGATACTGAAAAATCGTAGATAATTCATATTGGTGGATAAATTTTTTGAATTTCTTCTCAAATGTGAACTGCACTAATTTCTTTTTTTTGTCGAATACTTTTGTTCGATATGATAAACGTAAACAATAATTTTCCCAATCTCGGCATCATCGTGTACGATGATTTTTCTATAGTGTGAGAAGCTGATGCTGAACTTCTTGAAATTTCATTGGCTGAAATTGTTGACACTTTTCTATTTTAAAACAGATAATATTCTATCTTGGAAATCCGAAGTGCTTAATGCCGGGATAATAAACTAAAGAACCCTTATCATGGAATTGAGATTAACATAGATTTACAATAATTTCTGGGGAAATAATTATAAAAATCAAAGTTTCAGTTCGAAGTTTTGTTCAAAACGCATGCGCCCCCCAAAAACCCACTGGCGCTTAATTTTAAATTTAAAAAAAATATGAAATCTTTGTTTCTAAAAAAACATTGAAAATTTTAATGACAAGAATCCATGAAAATTTTCCCCATTATCCAAAAAATTATTGTTTTTTAATCAGTTGTTACAATCATTTGTTTTTATAGTTCTATACAAGATTACCTATAATAATGACTTCAATATTAACAAATAAAGTTTTTGTATTATATTATTTTTATTTTATATTATAAAATATAAAATTCAAAAGAAAGGTAGAATTAAAGTATAAATAAATTTGCCCATTAATATGAATTATCTGTACAAAAACAAATAATGTCTTATTAAAAATAAATATGTAATTTATATGCAGTTTTGTGTATTCTGGATTATGCTGGGAACAAAGTTCTTATCAAATAGTGACGTCAGAAGATAAACGTGTCTCTTTAAAAAAACATAATTGGAAACTTTCTTACATTTATTTACACATTTTATTAAGTATTTAAAAAGAAGAGATACTAAAGTTCCAGTATTTTTATATACAAATAATTTCTTTATTCAATCATAATTAATTGTTCCCCAAAAACTTAATTTTTATATTTATTTTATAACTAGTGGAAAGTTTTGTCTAACCTGAATAATTCTATTTTAAGAGAATAATGTTTGTTACAAACACAGATTAGTTTATGATTCATAATCTCTCTTCGATTTCGTAATTAAATGTCCAGCATTTTTAATTTTAATTTAGTTGAATTAAATTGAATTTTTTAGTTGAATTAAATCGAACTTTTTAATTGAAGTTAAAATTGAAAGAACAAACAAAATAATAACAAACTGACAAAACAGTTTGAAACTGATTTGTCAGTTATTTAAACCATTTTAAATAAACACAAAATATTTAAAAAATTACAAGAAAACTTTTCAATAGGTTAAAGCAAAGATTCGAATACAAATTTAAATTTTATTATGTTTAATGACAGTATGATATATCGTGTCGAAACGTGTTAATAAAAAACAGTCAAATTGACTTTTAATTAAAAACAAAAACTATTTAGGCTAAAACTATTAAATAAATTTATATATTATCTTAATTTAAGATAATTTATTATTTATCTTAATTTAATTTATTTACGTGTAAATAGAATTTTTTCAAATTATTTTGAAAATGATGACTGTCAGTTTTAATCCTTTTAAATACAAATAGTTTATTTAATATTTTAAGAAATGTGTTTATGTATCCTATTTCGACCTGCTTTCAAATTCATAGTTTAATTTTAATACCTACAAATAGAGTTGAATGTTCTGTATTTTTAAAGAGACATTTAAACTTATTTTTTAAAAATCTGTATATACTTACTATTTAGGGTGTTCATGGACTGATATCGATATGAGTGATAATATCCCACATTGCTAACATCCTCCTTTTTTGGCACATACATTGTTGTTGTGTTTTCTTCTCAACAACTTAATAACAATTTTTTCAATCTCAAACGAGTAACATTCCTTCTTCAACTAATTTACTATTCTTACAAATCTTTTCAAACAATTCATATCTACTCTCATTATAATCACATCAAGCCTGGCTTTTCTTCAAAATATGTAATTTCTTCTTTAAATATATAAAACAATTCTTAATTGCAGTAAAATCACGTTCCATTCTCATTAAATTTTAATATAAAATTCCTTTTATATAAAAACTAGTTTGTATTTTTATGTATTTCTAAACGTACGTTGTGTATCTCTCATTTTTCTGTATATTTTCTTGTACATTTTTACATTATTTTCATTATATGCATTTATTTTTATTTATTTTCATTTATTGACATTTATCTTCATTTATTTTCATTTATTTTCATTTATTTTCATTTATTTTCATTTATTTTCATTTATTGGCATTTATCTTCATTTATTTGCATTTATTTTAATTTATTTTAATTTATTTGCATTTATTTGCATTTATTTGCATTGTCTTTTTTGGACATTTTTGAGTTTTCACATACAGTAACAATATTTACACTTATCCAAAAAAACAATCTCGAGTTTAATATATTAATTAATGTTTTTATCCACAGTTTCAAATGTATTTAGAATTTTTCACGAGTGATTGTTTTTGTGGTCTAAACAGATTTGTGGCTGTAGAGTCATTGCATGAATATCTTGATTTAACAATGGAAGAACAAATACTCCTTTCTCAATCGTGCTAATAACCTTATCAGTACTTCACTCTATATTCGTTTAAAAAAACTTATCTGGCAAAATAATGTGACTACGGAAACCAAGTCAATTGTTTGCTGGAACTTTAGGTGTTTATTTAATACCAGAAACGTAATTCTACTTAAAGATCATAACTTCTTCTTCTAAATAATAACTATTTTATTTTGTGCTTTTAATTAAACTTTTTCAACCTTTTTCTTCCAAATTTTATTCTTCTTAATTAATTCATCTTTTTTCATCTTCTTTCATCTTCTTTTATCTTATTTTATCTTTCATATTCTTTTATTTTATTTTATTTTCGTTTATCTTCGTTTATCTTCGTTTATCTTCTTTTATCTTCTTTTATCTTTTTTATTTTTGTTTATCTTCTTTTATCTTCATTTATTTTCTTTCAAATTCTTTTATTTTCTTGTATCTTCTTTTATTTTCATTTATCTTCATTTATCTTCTTTCAAATTCTTTCAAATTCTTTTATTTTCTTGTATCTTCTTTTATCACTTTTTATTATCTTTTACCATATTTTCTTTTCTTTTCTCTTTTCTTTTATTTCCACTCTTTTATTTTATCTTTCTTATCATCTTTTGTATTTTATACCACTTTATCTATTTATTTTCTCGTTTGAAGTGAAGATTTTTTGTAGTAGTTAACAAATCCTCAGTGCCGACTCTTTTCCAAAATATCTTTTTCTACTTTTTTCCACTTTGAAAACGATATTCGTAAAATTGTATTTTAATATGTAAATTTCACATGATTGTAAACATCACAAGGCATTTTAGTTGCATGTCTGCTCTATAAAAACAGTAGTATAAATAGTATAATAATATAGATCAGTTGTTCTAATTATTATACAAATAATTTCAATTAAATTAATTTGCAAATTCAATTGCAAATATCTATCATTCAGAGTTATTTGAATTTTCAGCGAGAGCGACTATTCCAGTTGGTTTGTAATAACCACTATCATCCACATTAAACTGTGATAAATGAATTATTGACAATTCTATTTTTCCGAAATTAGTATCTTTGTGAACCTGAAAAAAATTATTAAAACAAAAACTTAAATTTATTTCAATTAAGGCATTCGAATTATAAATTCAAACATTATTTCAAAAAGTGTCAACTGGACAATTTTTACATCTAACCAAGTACAAAAATTAAAAGAAATAATATATAAAAATTGATTAACAATTAATAAATTGACTAATATTATTTGTTATATATTATTTATTTATTATTGTTATTATTGTTATTATTGCCATTGCTATTATTATTATTATCGTTATTATTATTATTTTTTTTTTTTTAGATGAATCTTTAACGTCTGAGTATTCTTTAAGAATAGTTAGAAAAATGACTCATTCATTATTGTTATTATTATTTGATTATATATATTCTTTGATATATTTGATATATTCTTATAATTCATTTAATTATTTATGTATTTATTTTTAGATATACTTAAATTATTACCTCTATTATATTAGACGCATCGAAAGATTCCCGTTTTAATCTACCATTCCCTTTTCTTTTTCTCTCCTTTAAACTCGCAAAAAGTGTATTCATTATTGTCATATGCAGTTTCACGTTTTCTGATTTTTTCTTCATAAGGCCTTAAATAAGTTATTTTCGGTTAAAGCATTTTTACTTGATATTGAAAGTATTATTAATTATATATTATTATATTAATTAATTAATATATTTATTAATTCAATGAATCAATGAATATGAATATAACATTTTAAGAAAGTTTTCTGAGTAATATTAATATTGTAGAATTGAAAAATTATTTTTACCTCTTTCTGCAAAATATTCCACAATACTGTCTGCTAATTCTTGAAGAAGTCCTTGTTCATCAACAATCTCTGCATACAATATATTAACTTTAGTAGGGTCCTTGTTCATACACTTGACTCCTTTCGCTTCGATAACGATTGGTCCATTCTTTTCAATAAAAGGCCTAAAGTCAAAGAGATTAATCTATGAGAAGCAATCTGTGCTAAGAGAAGCAATCTATGCTAAGAGAAGCAATCTTTAATTTACTGTAAAGAAAGATTCTATTCTTCAAAAAGTAAATTAATAGTTGTCAAAAAAGTAAATTAAAACGCAAATTTTTGTTAGTACTTATTCGTTTAATTTGTTTATATCTTCTTTTTAATCTATATTTAATTGAATTGCAATTGAATTATAATTTTTTTCACTTATTTTATATTTTACATTTTTTATTATTAGTCAAAAGACTTACTGGATAATTTCATTTCTACAAGAATTGAGAATTTCGATCGCTTCGTTCTTCTCCTTTTCATCAAATAACCATAAAACTTCAAGGGTGAGATGCAGTCTTTTTTCTTTTTGAAAAAGATTTTCTTTCACTCCCCTCGACTCTTTTCCACTACTCGATAAAACTTCTGTTTTGAAATTATTAAAATTATCAATCACATGATCGTGATTCATAGGTATTGAAATAAAATGAGTGCATCTCAATTTATGCCTTGATTCTTTTATTACAAAATTTATCTGGTGCTTGGCAGATACTATTTCTTCGCTCTTTGAACCTATGACTACTGTAAAAACAAATTAATATAAAATTAATGCAATTATTTACAATACTATTCTTTAGAAGAGAATAATTCTTTATAAATTATTCTTTCTCTAAATTATCTGAATTATTTATTATTTATAAATTATTCTTTCTTTAAATTACCTGAATTAATTCTTTATAAATTATTCTTTCTCTAAATTATCTGAATTAATTCTTTATAAATTATTCTTTCTCTAAATTATCTGAACTCTAGGCATTTTTTTAAAAAATCTAGGTTTGGAGTATCCATTTAAAGGAACAAAAGACAAAGGGGTTAATTAACGAATATTAAATTGATGGATATAAATATTGTACCAATATCAGTATCTTGTTTGCATTCTGGTATCAATATTGATGTATTTGTCTCGGTCTCTATTCTCTTCTTAGTTGACCCTTTTGGTCCCGTGACTAACGACATCAATCCCCTGCAAAGAAAATTAATGAATCAATGATAAATAATTTTTAAGATTAATTTGTTCATCCACTCGCGATTACAACTTTGTCAATCTTTAAACGGAATTTTGCCATGAAAAGCAAAGTTTCTATCGCAGGATAATTTCAATTTTATTTTAATTATCATCAACGAATATTTAAATTGATTTTACACTCTTTTATTTTACAACTTTTTTTTTATATTTTTTACTTTTTTTAAATACTTTAAATTTTTTTTTTATATTTTTTACAACTTTTTTTTGAATTTTTTTACAACTTGAAGTAAAATTGATAAACAGAGTTTGTAACTTCAAGAATTTTTTATAAAACTTATAAGTAGGCTTTTCTTGTTCTTGAAAAACTTGCTTAATTTCATGATTACAATATTTATTACCTAGGAACGTAGAACGTATGTTTATATTTGCCCTCATCATGAGGAAAGAGTTGAATTTCAGTAATTGTAGATTTATAATTATCTGATAATTCACTATCAAGTTCAGGACACTCACAATCTCGAGAATCACTATTTTCCAAAGATGCCTGTTCATCAATTTTAATTAATTTCCTTTTAGGCTCACAATCCATTTTTTTACTCGAAAAACAATTGAGTTTTGTAGAGTTAGGTAAACAATTTACAAATCTTGAACATATTCTTTTCCAAATACTTCCCATGTTCTGTAATTCAAGGCGGTTTAAAAAATTGAAACAAAAAACTCACAATCGTCCAATTATCACATTTACTATTTGAAATTTATTTTCAAATTTTTTATTACTTTCTATTATTTAATTTAAATGTTTATTATTGAATTATCTAGATGTATAGAATTTCAGATTTTAAAACATTAAGTTATTTAATGTACTTTACAATTATATTTTATTTATTTTAGCAGTTCTGATATTTACAATTATCGTAGATCTTTTCTAGTTTTTGTTTTTGAATCCTACTTTTTAGTTTAAAAAAACTTTTTGAGTAACTTTTTTACAGTGTATTTAGATCCATAACCTTAAAAGTTTAGCTAAAGCGCAAGCGCCAGTATTTTTTTTTTACTGATTTGAAAAGGTTATTCGTAATTTTTTGAATAATGCTTAAAAGTCAATTTTTGTTGTGTCTTTATAATATCCAGCTTCATTCCTGGTATTTCTTTGCGATAAGTGAATAGTAGATAATACTGATTCTCCAAAATATGTGTTTTTATGGACCTAAAAGTAATTTAATATCCATTGAGTAAAGTTGAATATTAAATTCAAATATTTGAATCAAATTTCATTTAAAGTGGATAACATATATAACAAAAAATAAAACTTAATAATACACATACTTATACATAGCTTAATTGAAAACATTTTTTTCCTTCATTTTAAATTATAAACTTATATAATTATAAATTTTAATTATAAATTATAAACTTATATAATTATAAATTATAATTATAAATTTTAAACTTTTGCATTTTCATCAATAATGAGAAAGTACTATTTATTATGAATTTATTATAATATAATGATATATATATAATATAATGATTATATATAATGAATATAATTAACTTAATTGATTTAATTTTTTAAAAATAGAATTCACTAGGAATGTTTGAATAAAACTTACTTTTATTATATTAGAAGCATCAAAAGTGCCCCAATCCCCTTTTCGTGCATTTTCATCGTCTTTTAACGCAAATTTTGTATTCATAATTGTCATATGTAGTTTCACACGATTATATTTCCTATCAATTAAGCCTAGAAATTGAAAAGAAACTTATAATGCAACACATTAAATTTTTGTTTGAAAAACATTACCTTTTTTCGCAAAGTAGCTTACAACATCTTCAGCCAAGGTTTGAAGATAATTTTCCGAGTCATTTATTTTTGCGTAAAGAATTTTAACTTCTGATGGATCATCATTCATGCACTCGACTCCTCTGACTTCCAATTTTATAGGTCCATTTTCTTCCAGAAAAGGACTATAAATTCAAATAATAAATTTATCAAAAAGTAGACTGTTTCGAAAATTTTAAAGTTTTAATTCTAAATTTTAAAGTTCTAATTCTAAATTTTAAAGTTTTAATTCTAAATTATAAAATGTTATAATTATATAATTAATTTTATTATAAATATAAAACTTGAGAATTCTTTTGAAATTATAAATAACAAAATCATGGTAATGGTAGCATTTTTTAAAATAGAAAAATGTTACTTACTCTATTATTTCACTTTTACAATTGTGTAACATTTCTGCCGCTATTTTTCGCTCTTCATCATCCAGCAATTTTAAAACATCCAAAGTTAAATGTAATCGCGCTTCACTTTGAAAAACCGACTCGGTCACCCCTCTTGCTCCCTTTCCAGTTTTATTTAAAACGTCATCTTTAAATTCATTAAATCCACGAATGACACTTTCATTCGTTAACGGAATCGACAGGAAGTGAGTGAATTGTATTTTCCTTCTTGACGTTTCCACTAATAATTGAATTCGATTTCTGGCTGATACAATTGACCGTTGATCGTAGCCAATAATAACTAAAAGAAAAAATAAATAAATTAAAAAAACAATTGGAATTATTGGTAAAAATAAATAAACTTCAAATTATTTTGTTTGCAGTTTTCACGCAATTTCTAATTTAATTTCAGTAAACGAACTAAAAAATTCTTACTAATGTCACCGCGTTCTCCAATTTTTGGTATTTGAATTCTCGTCTTTGTTTCAGCTTCGAGTCTTTTTTTCGTAGCACCCTTCGAACCAATGATAAAAGAATAAAATGCACTGAAAGGAATAAATATTGTTTTTAAAAATTCTTCCAAAGTTCTTGTTTAAAAATAAAATTAATAAATACCTTGGCAAGTGAAAAGAATGTTTATATCGGTTTCCATAATATACATGAATTTCAAGATCACTGTCATCAAAATATTCATCTGTATCACCAATAGGCTCATAAGTTTCTTCTTCATAGCTTCCTAAATTTCGACTTTGAGGCCATGCAGTACTATCAAAAAATCTGTAATTTCTTCCCTCAACTGAGACCATTTTTGGCTTCAATATATCCATTTTGATAGCAATTTTTTCGATTACTATATTATTAATTTTAAAATATCATGTGTAGACAATTTAATTCACAAAAACAATTATATTTACTTCATTATTTAAATTAGAAACGTTAAGAACATTAAAAACTATGAGAACTGTAAACCACTGTAAACGTTATAAATTTATAAACCTTTACATATGACATATCGAATCTATTTTTGTAGGTTATGTAATTGTAAACAGAAGTGCAAGATTAAAGCTGTGGCTGGAGCTTTATAAAGCTTGTTTTCTAATCACTTTGCGTAACTTACACTGTTTATGCTCATTTTACGTAAAATCTTTACATACATATGTACAAAAGAATATTAAACTACTATTTAAATAACATAATTTTACACAGAATCATAAATTACATACAAATTTTTATTATTTAAAACATTTTTAATTAATTATTTTAAAAAGATTATACAATTCGCATTTTCTGTTTGAATTTCGCGGTTTCAAATCTTGAAACTTCAGTGCTTGGCCGCTAGGTGGCGCCAGCGGCTTCTTCCAAGTCTAGAAGGTTGGTAGCATTGGCGACCGCCAGACTTGTTCATTCTTGTTCCTTTGCATATCCTGCAAGTTTGTTTGTTAAAGAAGTTTTAAGATATTAATTCCTTTGTTAACAATTAAGCAACAATTATATAGTGTTTTTCATAAGATAAAGTCAAAAGTGATAATGTACTGTAGTGAACCATTGATTTGTGGAAAACCCTATTAGTTTTCATTAATTCATTTGCCACTCAAGAAAAGCTATAAATCTTAAAGATTCTCGGAAAAAGCGTGAAATAACTAAAATCAGTGTTTTCTTTTATTATATTGTAATTTGGATTATCAAGAGCAGCAGTGATCTTTATTAACAGGTGAATATAACTTTTCTGATGTAAGGAAAATGACAGAAGAGGTTGTTTACTTGGAAATTGTAATACATTGTACCGCGTTTATTCTCACTCTATTGTAGTCTTTTTATTTATTTATTCTCTATTTTAGTCTCTATTTATCTATCTCATGAAAATAACATTTTTTTGTGAGTTTTTACCAATTTGAAGTGAAATATGAAAGTTCAGAACAGGTGGTTTATTAATTGTTTCCCATTGTTGAATCGACGCGTCGGCACGCGACGACGTTCATAACCTAACCTCAAACCACCTGTTTTGTTTTGGACTTTTTTATATAAAATGTATACGGTAAAATAAAATTGATTTACATAACCCGAAAAAAGACGAATTTGTAAATTGAAAATTTCATTATATTTATTCATCTAAATGTGAATTATTTGTTTGTTTCAGGTTACGAACATGAACTACTTCGTGTTCCCGACAATCGAGAAAGAATTTGGCTGCATCTCGTCTTTCAATTCTTCAATCTGTAAGTTTTTACAATTATTGTATCACAATGAATATTTAAATAATGATTTATTCATAGAATTCGTTATTCATATTGATGATTTGACTCTTAAAACTTGTAAATAAGGTATTTTAAAAAATTATAACCCTTTGGAGCTCAATAGGACAAAGCTTGATTCGGATCTTATTTATCAAGTAAACTACCTGTATTAA
Organism: Ganaspis sp. Gsp50; assembly: GCA_011057455.1. Classification (NCBI taxonomy): domain Eukaryota; kingdom Metazoa; phylum Arthropoda; class Insecta; order Hymenoptera; family Figitidae; genus Ganaspis; species Ganaspis sp. Gsp50. The sequence goes on from WNHD01000061.1 coordinate 52,042, forward strand.
GTTATAAATGTTTGTTCATATTTATTATTTGACTCTTAAAAAACTTGTGAATAAGGTTTTTAAAAAGTAACAGCCCTTTAGAGCCCAATTTTACAAAACTTGATATTTTTCAAGATTTCAAAAGGAGTTGAGTAAACTTGTTAATAGAATAATTATAAAACAAACTGATCTGAATTTAATATTAAGAGCAGGTAACAATACTTTGTTATCTAATACGGATCGTATCTAATAACATTATTTCTTTATTCTCTTAGTTGGATACCCTCTTAGTTTAATAAAACGAGAATCTTTATTAAATAATTATTCACTTATTTTATTAACTTTACGAATTTTTGTTTATTTTTTTCTCTACTCCTTAACAAACGACTTTTTAATCTACAAAATTTAAATACTAAGAAAACCAAAGGTTACCAAAAATATTTTTAAAAAATCTTGCGATAAAACAGATTTATAATTTACTGTATACACAATTTACTTTTTAACATTTAAGACATAACGCTGAAGTTTGCAACGTTTTTTCCTTTTACAAAAAAATGCAGAATAACTTCTTTGCCATTTTCTAATATTTTAAAATATCTATTTACAACTTTTAAAAATTTATTTTGCCTCATATTTTTACGCAGTTTGTAAATAATTATCAAAACAACAATTAAGTAATAAATAATTCGTTTTCTTGTTTTTTTACAAACGAAAAAAAAACCTTTCGAACTTGAGTATCGTTTTAAAAGCGTATCTTCTTTTCGAAAAATTTGGATACCCAAAAGTTTTACAAGAAAAACAAGAGCAAACTGTACTTTAGATTGCGCAGCCCGAAATTAAAATATTTTTATTTGGACCATTTACATGATTTTTTTTTCTAAATTTGGCGCGTGGCGTGTACCTATTCGTTCTTATTTTAAACCGAACTTTCAAATATCGGCTTTCCACTGTACGTGGAACACGGAGAAGTCTTTCTATAAATTACTCGGTGTTCAGTGGTGTATTTTGACGTGTGATTTGGACCAATCAGAGGCAACCACGACCAAAATCTTGGAGCTTGTCTGCAGTTGTTAGAACGTCTGCTAGAATGGCAGTAACTCAGTTATTTAGGATATTTTTCCTTAATTTAACACTATGTGTTTTAATTTCTTTAGCAGGGTAAGTAAATCTTTTATTTTAGATACTACTTTTCTACTCGTTGTTATCAATTATTTTTTTAAACAATCTAACATAACCTTCACGATACCGCTTTTTATAAAACAGTAAACTTATTTTCTACTTTAAACAATTTTATTTTCCTAAAACGTGCATGCTTTATTTAAAATCAAGTATGTTGTGATTAACAGAATATTATTAAAATCTATTGTGATGTAATTAAAAAGTAATATTGTATAAATGTATTTGGAAAGTTGTAGATGCAGTTCATAATTTTAGTGTCAGGCACCAAAGTTGACAGTTTTAGGGAAACTTATTTTATCCTTTTTTATTTTTCTTTATCTTATTTTTCTGCCATTTATACCCTATTTTGACCCTATTTTGACTACATCTGCTTTACCATTTACCAACTATTTTTAATTTTTATTTATATTTTTTAATTCGCTTCTGCTTTTATCAATTTGTTTTTTTATTGATTTTGTTTATTCTAGGCCTAATTTTCTTATTCATTTTCTACTTTTGTTTCTACTTTTGTTTTTGCTTTCTTTCTACTTTTGTTTTTATTTTGTTTCTACTTTTGTTTTTGCTTTGTTTCTACTTTTGTTTCTACTTTGTTTCTACTTTTGTTTTTGCTTTGTTTCAACTTTTGTTTCTACTTTGTTTCTACTTTTGTTTTTGCTTTGTTTCTACTTTTGTTTCTGCTTTGTTTCTACTTTTGTTTTTGCTTTGTTTCTACTTTCGTTTCTACTTTTGTTTCTACTTTTGTTTTTGCTTTGTTTCTATTTCTGTTTTTGCTTCTTTTCTTCTTTGGTTCTTCTTTGTTCCTACTTTTGTTTCCACTTTTATTTCTTTTTTCCACTTAAATAATTTAATCTCATTTAGATTTTTAATGACAAAGTTTACCCCTTAGATTTTTAAAATTTAATTAAATCTAAATATCAATATTTTCGTTTCTACTTTTGTTTCTGCTTTTCTTTCTACGTTGTTTTTACTTTTTTTCGCATCCATCTCCTTTTTATTCTACATTTACTTCTCCTAGTTTTTAATTAATACATATAAATTTATCATTCCACTTTTGTTACATTCTGTATTTATTTTTAGGAGAGACTATTACGATATTTTAAGAGTTAGAAGAAGTGCGTCTACAAATGAGATTAAGAAAGCTTATAGGAAGTTGGCAAAGGAATTGCATCCTGATAAAAATAAGGATGATCCTGACGCGGCAGCAAAGTTCCAAGAATTGGGAGCTGCCTATGAAGCACTTTCTGATGCTGATAATCGAAAATTGTACGATAGATGTGGAGAGGAGTGTCTTAAAAAAGACGGATCAATGGGAGGTGCTGATCCTTTCGCCAGCTTCTTTGGAGATTTTGGTTTTCATTTTGGTGGAGAACAGCAGCAACACCAAACTCCCAAGGGAGATAATGTTGTAATGGATTTGTTTGTAACACTTGAAGAGTTGTACAGTGGTAATTTTGTAGAAATCACTAGATATAAACCTGTAATGAAAGCAGCCAAAGGAACCAGGAAATGCAACTGCAGACAGGAACTAGTAACGCGTAATTTAGGAAATGGAAGGTTCCAAATGATTCAACAGAATGTGTGCTCCGAATGCCCAAATGTACAATTGGTCAATGAAGAGCGAACCCTGGAGGTGGAAATTGAGGCCGGAATGGTCGATGGTCAAGAAACTAAATTCACTGCCGAAGGGGAACCACATATTGACGGAGATCCTGGTGATTTGATTCTCAAGTAGGTTTGAAAATTCAAATGAATTTCAAATGAATGAAACATTCTTTTATCATTTTTATCTTTGTGAAATTTATTTAATTATAAATCAAGAGCATATTAATTATAAATCAAGAGCATATTAATTATAAATTGTAGACAAATTTGCATTGTATTGAAAAATTCGGAATTTAACATAATAATTATAATAATAACAATAATATTACGAAGAAGAATGTAAAAATATATAATTCGGAAATAATTTATTTATTTCCGAATTATTTATTTTATTTATTTATTACATTCCGAATTTTTCGAAACGATACAATTTTTTGTTTATACAGATGTTACAAATGTTTGATTTTTTTTTCAGAATTCGAACTGAGCCGCATGCGATATTTGAGCGAATTGGTGACGATCTTTACACGAACGTGACGATAACGTTGCAGGATGCTTTGATAGGCTTCAGTATCGATATTGTTCACTTAGATGGACACAAGGTCGCTATCACTAGAGATAAGGTAACAAAGCCTGGATCTCGAATTAGGAAAAAAGGCGAAGGCATGCCGAATTATGATAATAATAATCTTCACGGCAATTTGTATATTTCTTTCGACATCGCCTTCCCTGAAAAAGATTTCTCAGACGAAGATAAAGAAGGTTTGTTTATCATTTATTTGATTATAGTTCATTGATTAAATAAATATTTAACATTAATAATAAATATTTTAATTAATTTTATTTTTAATTTTTTAAATATTTTAATTAATTTTATTTTTAATTTTTTAAATATTTTAATTAATTTTATTTTTAATTTTTTTAAAATTTTTTTATTAATTCTTTTATTAATTAAATTACATTATTCAAGAGAAGCTTTTGAAGAAACTCAATTATTACAAGATTTATCTTTTTTAGCAATCAAAAAATTACTGAAACAAAAATCGGTGAACAGGATATATAACGGAATTCGAGGAAATTAATAACTAGGTTTGATTAATTTCAATTGTAAAGAAGGAACCATGCACTGAATGTGCAAACGATTATTCTTGCAACGAGGGCTTCGTGACTTTGTTTCTTCCTTGAAACACGTGGTTATCAGTCGCACTAAATACTTCTGTATTAGAACACTCAATTTAGACAAAGATTCTTCATGTTTGAAAAAAAAGATTATCTTTGTTGTAGATATAAAAAGGTTTTAAGAAGTACATAAGACTGGTACAATTTATACACGTAGACCGACGTTCCTTGGGACGTTTGCAAGGATTATATAAATAAATTAATTTCAAATTGTAAGTTATTTTCGAATGTGTGTTTGTATAAATGTCTGCCAAATGAAATCGTGTTTTTTCATACATGCTGTTTATATCTGAGTATAATTGAATTATTGAATATCTTGTTAAAAATGTATTTGGCGTTTTTCTTATTGAATGCGATTGATTTGAGCGGAAATGTATGTATGTGAATGAAACGAAATATATCTAGGAAAAAGCAAATATTTCACAAATGTGTTTATCATTATTGAGTTTCTTTAAGTGCTCTTAAATTGTTTTTTTAACCTCATAGAAGTTTACTTTTATTAATTAATTTTAATATGTAATATTATTTTAGCATAAAATGAAACAATCAAATATTGTCTATTCCTTTTACTGCACACATTTTCTTTAATTTCCGTCGCGATATTATATTTTATACACAAATATAAAATGATTTAAATATTTATATATCTGCAATTTTTTCTTGTTCTACCTTTAAAAGCATGTTTTCCAAAATGTATGCATGTTTTTGTAATAACAATTGTTACAAATATTAAACAATATTTGCAGCATATTTATTTCTTTTATTAATTTAATTCATTATATTTATCTTGTTTATTTTATTTATATTTATTCTATTTATTTTAATTTTATTTTTATAGAAAAAGGGTCTATCGGCTGCTGTTTACTTTCGATACTCTTGTTTTAATATCTTATCTATATTAATTCGACTGTTTATTTGACTGTTTACTTTCGACACTCTTTTTTTAATATCTTATCTATATTAATTTGAGCTTATTAATTAACTTATTAAAATAATATTCAATAGCCAAGAGTGTTAGAAAATTAATTACATAGAAGTGTCGTGTAAATATTCAAAAGTGATTAATTAATTTAAATGAAATCTTTGTTATAAATTTTTTAAGAAACAAAATTCTTGGCTATTAAATATTCTGATAAACGATATTTTTTTTGAAATTAATTTATTCTATTTTTAGATATTTTTTACATTACAACAAATTATTGTAAAAGAATTTAGTTATTGTTTAAAGACTTATATAAACAATTCTTAGATATTTTTTACATCACAACAAATTATTGTAAAAAGATTTAGTTATTGTTTAAAGACTTATATAAACAATGCTTAGATATTTTTTACATCACAACAAAAGCAACAAAATATTGTAAAAGGATTTAATTATTGTTTAAAGACTTATATAGGAAATGATTGAACATTATAAAAATAATGAATTCTTTTATGTATATTATTTAAAATCAATTTAATTCGAAATTATAGAAACGCCCCTATCATTATAAATATCATAAATATCTAATATTTAAATAGCAATCAAATACGTTCATAATGCGAATATTATATTTTATAATTATTTCCCTGCAAACAGTTTTCGGTAATTTTTATTTTCAGTTAATAATTGCTTATTTTATCAAAATGAGTTTTTGAAACTGATAAAAGTTGTGATTAATTGGTCAATGTTGTGAAAATTGACCGTCTGTTCTTAATAAATTAATAAATAAAAATGAAATTAATGCTTTTATAACCATGCAATGAGACGATTTAGATATTTTTATTTTTTTTATTTTTGAGTTTTTAAACAATTTTTAAGTAAATTGTACAAAAGAAATTAATGCAGTGTATAAAAGAAAGTTTTGTGTATTATTTGATTTAATTAAAATTAACAACTTTAACCAGTTTTATAAACTTAAATGGAATATCTTTGTGATTCCAATTTTTCCAGAATTCTTGACGTCAAATTTTTACAGTTTATCAATTTCTCAGGAACATCTATCATGTATTTTTATTTGTTAGTATTTTAGAGTTAATAATAATAATAATAAGATATAACATTATTGCTAATAATATAAGAATTAATTAATTAATAAAAATGAATAATATTAATAATAATAATAATAGCAACCATACAATAACTTTACGTTATTCTCTATATTATTTTTTTGTGCAGGTTACATTGGAGATTGATTGGGTGTTCGCTGAAGAGAAGAGATATATAAAAGAAGAAAGAAGAGGTTCCAGGAAGAGACTCTGGGAAGAGCCTTTGGGTTGAGGCTCCAAGAAGAGGATCCAAGAAGATGCTCCAGGAAGAG